>JAEMWC010000168.1:635000-725000 GCA_016490735.1 Pachyseris speciosa | reverse complement strand
TCGACAGTTTATCCGACCTTGTGCGATTTTTGTCTTTTAATCCGACCAAGAAGAGATTTAGCTGGGATGGTTCTGTGGAAGAGCTTTCAAGATTTATCGAAGCCAGCTTTGCGAAGGGAATCGATTGTGATGGCGGCGGAATTACGACATCGAGAACTGGTTCATGTGCCGTTTTTAAGTTGCCAAACGTGACTTTTAACTTTTATCCTAATACTAGGACGCTCCAAATTCAGGGAAGTGCTTGCACCGACGTTAGAAACCATCTAGAGGAGGTTGTAAATCAACTAAAGTCGAAGGATGGGAAGGAAAGCGCGGAAGCCATTTTCGTTGAGGACAACAGTGACATCAATGTCCCAATGAACGACGTGGAGGAAAGTAATGACAGTCTAGAGATCAATGAGACAAATATTCCAACGAATGGTTCAAATGATGCTGATCTATTATCGCTTGACTTGAAGTCCATCAGAAAGGGTTTACCTAAAACACGGAATCCGGAATCCGGAATCCGGAATCCGGAATGTGGAATCCGGAATGCGGAATGAGGAATGCGGAATGCGGAATCCGGAATCCGGAATACGAAATATGAAATCCGGAATACGGAATGTACAGAATTTTGGTAAAAAATTTTGACAAAGGTTGAAGTCACTTGGGTAATAATATGGTCAACAAATTATATGATGACTTAGCCTGAGTTTTAGCAGCAATCAAGCAATCAAGCAATCAATCAATCTAGGGCAGCATTTTAATACTTTGGTTTTGCTTTTAATAAGCCGCCTGATTCCTTTAAAGCACACAGCTTTCAATCACACTTCAACGATACTAATCAATGCTTTGTGCATTTTGAACATTTTGAATTAAAATCATTTTAATTAAAAGCACCTTTTCTTATTCTTTTTGTCGATGAATAGTGTTAGGCCTGTCCACAAGTTGACGGCAACTTTTTGAACAACTTTCGATTTTCGATCAACCTTTTTTGATTTCGAGCAACTTTTTTTCCGTTTTCAATGTTTTGTTATTGATTTCAGCTAGATCTTTATAAAACAAGAGCTATTTTAAACGCTTCGTGACCAAAAAGCAGAGAAAAATCACTTTGCATATCTTGACTTAATTGCGCGTGGGAACGCTTACGCCTGATTGGTCATTGTCTGTTGCTCCATGCTGGAATGTTTGGGAACTGTATCGGCGCGTACATTTCAGGTTGTCGAGTGGCCGTCGATAAAACGTGGAACATGGGACATTCTGGAACATCCCGGTACATTCAGGAACATCTCCAAAAGACGAAGAAAGATCACTTTAAAAAAAACTTTTAAATATACAGAAAAAAAGAAACTAACACGAAATAAATATAATCCGAGAGATTAATTGGAGAAAAAAAGAAGACAAAAAAATATTTATTTCAAAAAAGAAAAACAAAAAGAAAAGACGTTTATAAATGCCCCACCTGGAAATGATAGCCATGGGGGCTGGGTGAGGATTGTTTTAGCGCTTTCGTTTGCTTACAACATTTTCACCCTCATACAGTTGTACCGTCTTCAGTCATTGCTCTTTTTTTCGAAAAAACCTAAGTCAGTATGGTGCCCAATATACCTTGAAACTTTTATATAGGAACCTTGAGCACGCAAAATCCGCTGCTCTCCACTTCTGATTGGTTAAGGATATCTACAACAACTGAGGACTTGGTCAGGCCTACTTTTACAGTAGGCGATAAACGTGGTTAATCTGCTCCAAGAAAGATTTTCTTCCCAATAGCAATGCTTCTCACTCCGTTTTTGCGGCGATGGCTGCACTGCATGGGCCTGTTTGTTTCTTAAGGTTAAACTAGTGTAAAATCTCGCGGATCAGCTCTTTAAGTTGCATTTAATGATCCTGCATACGGTCTTTCTTAATAGTTATCCTTATATCCCTCCACATCGACTCAACTGGAAAGAACAAACCAAGTCCCAGACTAAGACTTCACTCCTGTCACCTACCTCCTCCTGTAAGACATCTATCGTCTTCATGGTCAGTGCTTATAGCTTAAGATCTACGATTGCACCTGTCCTTTCTATTCCGAGAGAGTCGGGAACTTTTCAGCACTCGGCAGCAACTACTTTTAATAAGCTCCCTGTAGCTATTAGAAACATAACTGAGTATAACTCCTTTTGTCGTAGTGTGAAGAGACATTTTTTTCTTTATTTATTTATTATTATTATTATTATTATTATTATTATTATTATTATTATTATTATTCGGTTCTTTTAACCCTCTTATTAATTATTAATTCCAGTTTCTAGATTCCGTATTCCGGATTCCAGATTCTGGATTCCGGATTCCGGATTCCGGATTCCGGATTCCGGATTCCGGATTCCGGATTCCGTGTTTTAGGTAAACCCCCTTCTATTGTACATAATTCTCAATCTTCAGCAGATCAGTGGCAAACGGTTTCTTCCAGAATTCAATCGGAACCGAGTTCTGGGGTGTCAAATCAGTCGACTAAGAAGAAGAAGAAGAAGGAGAAAGGGAAACAAAAACCTTCGCAGGCACAAAGGGCAACCGAAGATACAACCAGTGAGAGACAACATGTTAGATATGGATCTGATTCCACTCCTGACTCGGATCAAACGGCTGCCAAACGACCCGTTGTAGTTATCGCTGGTGACTCCCTGGTGAAGAATGTTCAAGGCTGGAGGGTCTCCAACGGTAAGCGAGTTAAAACTGTAGTGAAGTCTTTTTCTGGAGCTTCTGTCAATGACATGTTTGACTACATTAAGCCAACAATCAGACAGCATCCTGAACATATAATCCTTCATGTGGGAACTAATGACCTGAAGAATTCAGACCCAAGGGAAGTAGCTGAAAGAATTGTTGATCTTGGCAACGTTATTGAAACGGAGTCTCCAAACACAACCGTAACAATTTCAAGTTTATTGACGAGATCAGATGATCCTTCTCTGGCTACAAAAACCAAGGAGGTTAACAAAATACTTAAGACTTTTGCAAATCAGAATGAGTGGGACGTTATCTCACATTCAAACATAACAACCGACCATTTAAATTCTAGCGGTTTACATTTGAATTTTTTCGGCACTAAAGTTTTCGCCTCAAATTTTATAGGCTATGTTCGAAATATTTGAAGTCTTGATGAATTGCCATTGTCTTCTGCAATTAATAGTTCGACTTTGAAGGGAGATTCTCTTGAGGGTTCCTTTTCTTTTCTCCCTCGCGAACGTGGTTTTAAATTAGCTTCTCTCAACATAACTAGTTTACCGAAACACATTGATGAGTTGAGGATTCTGCTGGCCGACAGACCTATCGATATTTTATCGATTAATGAAACAAGACTAGATGATAGTGTAGTGGACCATGAGGTTCATATCTTGGGGTATGATATTATTCGCCGGGATAGAAACAGAAATGGTGGTGGTGTCTGTTTTTACGTCAGATCCACTATCAACTATTCACTACGTCCTGATTTGTCTGTTAACCAACTGGAAAATTTATGTATTGAGGTCCGAAAACCCCACTCCAAGCCTTTTGTAGTAGCCACTTGGTACAGGCCACCAGATTCGCCTACCGAAATCTTTACACATTTCGAATCACTAGTCGGCAGGCTTGACTCTCAAAATGTTGATTTCTACTTACTGGGTGATCTAAATTGCAATTTGGCCTCGTCTACATTTGATACTAACACGAATTTGCTAACAAGCATTGCTGATATTTATAGTCTTCATCAACTTATTAGAGAACCAACTCGTATAACTAGTTCATCGTCAACTTTGCTTGATTTGATCTTTACAAACTGTCCTGATAAGGTGGCTTGTTCGGGAGTCTCTCATGTGGGTATCAGTGATCATAGTCTTGTCTATGCATATCGCAAACTTTGTATTGACCGATCTGGAAGTGGCCATAAGACTGTAACCTATAGAAAATTCAAAAATTTCAGTAGTGAAAGTTTTCGAAACGACATTGCCTCGCAACGATGGGATGATGTTCTAAACTTTGAGGATCCTAATGATATGTGGCTGGCTTGGAAAACTCTATTTCTTAATGTTGTTGACAAACATGCACCTCTTCGTACGAAACGTGTTCGTCCATCGAAGTGTCCGTGGATAACACCGCAGTTGAAGAAATGCATGTGTGAAAGAGATAAGTTGAAAAAGAAAGCAACAATTACTAATGACCCATGGGATTGGGCAAATTTTAAGAAATTCCGCAATCAGGTCAACAACAAAATAAAAAATGCTAAAGAAATATATTACAAAAATGCTTTTCAGTATAGTAGGGGCAGTTCTCGAAAGACCTGGCAAACCATCAATGAACTCACTTCCAGGAATTCCAGTAATTTAACTGTAAGGGAAGTGAGACTTGATGATAATTCCATATCGATCCCTGAACAAGTGTCCGAAGCTTTTAATAAACATTTCGCTAGTATTGGACCTAAACTTGCTAGTGAGATACATGCCGACACAAATGGTTTTAGCTATAGGGAGTTTCTCTCCGGTACTGACAAGCGTTTTGAACTTCAACCAACTGACAACAATAAAGTACGTTTTCTTTTATCCAAATTATGTATTTCAAAGGCGACAGGGCTTGACATGATATCCGCAAGACTCCTTAGGGAATGCACTGACTTGATTTCTCACTCACTTTGTGAAATTTTTAATTTATCGATAGTCACTGGAGTTTTCCCTGAGGAGTGGAAATGTTCCAAAGTCATTCCCTTGTTCAAACAAGGCGAAAGAGCGGACATGAATAATTATCGTCCGATTTCAGTCATCCCTGTCGTGGCGAAAGTTTTGAACGGATTATTTCTGATCAACTGTATGCGTACCTCTCTGAAAATAACATGATCGCCGCTCATCAATCAGGTTTTCGATCTCTTCACTCAACGGTCACAGCTTTACTGGAGGCATCCAATAATTGGGCTTATAATATCGATAAAGGAAACGTAAATGCCGTTGTGTTTCTTGACCTTAAAAAGGCGTTTGATACAGTTGATCATGATATTCTGTTATCTAAGTTAAGTTCCTATGGTATTCATGGGAACTCACTAAATTGGTTTAGGTCATATCTTGATAACCGTCAGCAAAAGTGCTTTGTTAATGGTTCCTTATCTGACAAGTTACCTCTTGGTTGCGGTGTGCCTCAGGGGACAATTTTGGGTCCATTGTTGTTCTTGATCTATATTAATGACTTACCAAACTGTTTGTTAAGTTCGCAGCCTAGGATGTACGCTGATGATACGCATCTAACATTTTCAAGCAGCAATATAACCACTATAGACGTAGCTTTAAATCGAGATCTTGATTCAGTCAATAATTGGCTTGTCTCTAATAAACTTACATTGAATGCAACTAAAACTGAATTTATGCTTATTGGATCAAGGCAGCGATTAAATACTCTTCCGAGACCCCCGAATCTTACCATTGGCGGTGTTCTTGTTAATCAAGTATCCACTGCAAAATCCTTAGGCGTCTATATAGATGAAAATCTCAGTTGGAGCTCTCACATTGAGAACTTAACTAAGAAAATTGCCTCTGGTATCGGCGCTCTCAAACGAATCCGCTCATTTGTACCTCCCGAAATTCTGAAGCTTATTTTCAATGCCTTAGTGCGGCCACACTTTGACTATTGCAGTGTTGTGTGGGGAAACTGCAACTCAACACTCTCAAATAAATTGCAGAAATTACAAAATCGTGCTGCACGAATTTTGACTTTTTCCAGCTATGATGCTAATGCTTTAGATTTATTTAGTAAACTTGGATGGAGAACATTAAGCACTCAGCGTGAAATGCAGAAAGCTCTTATGGTATTCAAATCCTTAAATGGTCTTACACCGGAGTATCTAAGCGAGCTGTTTGTCAACCGGTCTGACATAACTGAATACCTATTGAGGGACTCCGTGAACAAACTTGCTGTTCCATTGCCCCGCACCAACTTTTTGAAAAACAGTTTTAGCTACAGCGGTGCGGTACTTTGGAACAGCTTATCATCTGATCTGCGGCAGGCAGAATCACTCAACGACTTTACTCATCTACTTAACTACTTTTATCCTCTTCCATAACCTATGTTTTTTAGAAACACGGCATTCATGTAAAGCAGTTTTTATAGTTTTGATATTTTTAATGTTAGATATAGTTAGGTTAGTTAGGTTATGATGTAATTAAGATGGATTTTGTAACTGATGAATATACCGTGTCTAAATAAAGTTAACATACATACATACATACAGGTTTAGGACCGTTGTACTGATTGAAGAATTGGTACTCGACGTAACCTACAAAAAGATTGGCGTAGCTAGGTCCCATTTTTGTGCCCATCGCTACACCATTAATTTGCTTGTAATAGTTGTCGGCGTATGATTCACACCACCCGCAATCTGTAAAACGCGGTTTTGTCAAGTGCCTGTGCGATCGATCTTAATACCTCATAACGAAACCATTAGTTATCTCTCATGAAAAGAAATACCTCTCATCGGTCCTTGTTTCCAATGGTTATCTGTTTTCGTTTGTGAAAAATCTTACGAAAACCAAGGGACGAAAAAACACTAAAGAACCTGAACCCAAAATAAAATCTACTGTGGTTCTGCCATACGTCAAAGGCACATCGGAGGCTCTAACAACAAGGCATACGGACTGTTTTCAGATCTGGCGGACACAACTCTTAGATCACACCTAGTGCGACCTAAGGACATTGTCGATCCAGTAAAACAAGACGGAGTAGTCTACAAGATTCCCTGCGAACGTGGTAAGGTTTATATTGGAGAGACGGGAAGATCTATCCACGAACGGATTAATGCACCTATCAATGTTAGTCCCGAGAGGGGGGGGGGCGGGGGGGCTGGGGATGGGGGTGGGGATACGGGATGAGGTAGGGACTTTGATCTATATCTCCTGGCCCGGGTGGTGAATTTTGACAACTTGAAGAGAATGGTGACACCAGGGTGGGGAAGTTTAATCAAACTTGAAAACAGAAGAAATACTAATAAAAGACCGTTTCCCGGAAGTCCCCGTAAGGTACGGACGAGATGGAGGAAAGAAAGGTAATGAAAATTTGCCCAATCTGTTGTTACCAATAAACCATCGGTTTCTTCCGGTGTTGTTTCATTCCCGTTGTTAAAAGAAAAAACTGTGATTTTTAAACCTGGAGTGTGTGTATTGTTTAAGCATTTAAGAGGTCAACCTCTTGGATATCAATCCCTACAGTAGGGAACTTTTAACTCGAAACTTTGCCCAAGGGTGGGGAGGTTTTGACACAAAATTTGCGTTTCAGATCAAAGTCCCCACCCCATCCCGAATTCCCCCCCCCCCCCCCCCCTTGGACTAACATTGATAGGTGCATAAGGAACACGATAGAGACATACGGCTTGCTCGAACCCAATCCTCCGCCGTTTCAGAACGTAGCAACGCGACCGGACATTATCCGCTCAGGGACGAAGTTAAATTTATTGACCGAGACCCACATTGATACACCCGTAGGGTTAAAGAGGCTATTCATATAAAACTTCACCCTAACAACATCAACAGGGACAGTGGAATTGAAATTCCTGAAGCGTGGATGCCCACGATCAAACAACACAACAGCCGATCAGTACCAAAGCGGACCGCTGAGGGAACAATTTTCAGTCAGAACGACAGGGATCGAAATCCTCCAATCAACAACAGCCTAAGCGAGGATCGAAACACACCAATCACCACCAGCCACGGTGCCACATCTTTGTGACTCAATCGTGAGACAAAAGATTAAACAGAACTCTTACGTGGTGTTGTACCCTAAGCATGCGCAGATCAACCAGAAGTTTGATATTTTCGGACGTTTTAGACTCACTCATTTCCGACCGCTGGTCAAGGGAAGCGAAGACTTAATGACAGCAGCATTCTTCCACTCCGCCCCCCTCTAACGGACAGATACAAATTTCTAAATTAGATTTTTATAGCGTGGTCTGGATTTCCAGGAAAACTGCCATTTTCAATCCTCAGAGAAACGCTGAATTTCAGTTTCAAAAGTCTTCATGAATATAACACAACTGTAAATTGACTCCGTGGCGCAATGGTAGCGCGTCTGACTCCAGATCAGAAGGCTGCGTGTTCGAATCACGTCGGGGTCAAGTGTAAAATTTTAATATCAGTTACTTTTGGGTTAAAAAAAAAATATGCGAATTCTTTTGAAAAATAAGAATCTGGTGTGGACAGTATGAACGTCATGCCATCGTCATTTGAATCTCTGGGGGCTCTACAGTCATATATCTCTTCAAACAAATGGCATATTACCAATCTCGTACCCAGAGTCCTCAGGCTCTTTGGCTAGCATATAGTCGCCAGGAGAGACTCTGGGATAATGGAAAAAAAATCAGTTTTTTTTTATTGGCTGGCCCGTAACGACTTCCATTGATTTACCCCAGATTTCCTTGTAAAATGGCAGTCCATTAGACTGTCGGTAACTGTCGGTCCATTATCCCAGAGGCTCTCCGGGCGTCTACCCGCTGAACAAACAGCCCGAGGACTCTGGGTACGAGATTGGCATATTACAATAAAGGTACGACTGGGAAATGAAATAAAGAAAAGGAAAGAAAATAGAAGAGACGAAAAGAAAAGCAAAAGGAAGACAACACACGAGAAGAGATTTGAAGGGAGGAAAAAGAGAAGAGAAGAGAAAAGAAGCGATGGGAAGAGACAAGACAAAAAAGAAAAGAAGTAAAGAAAGGAGATGACGAGAAAAGAAGAGAACAGAAGACGAGACGAGAAGGGAAGAGATGAACAGACGGTAAGGAGACCGAGAGAAGAGACGAGAAGGGAAAAGATGAACAGACGGTAAGGAGACCGAGTGAAGAGACGAGAAGGGAAGAGATGAACAGACGGTAAGGAGACCGAGAGAAGAGACGAGAAGGGAAAAGATGAACAGACGGTAAGGAGACCGAGTGAAGAGACGAGAAGGGAAGAGATGAACAGACGGTAAGGAGACCGAGAGAAGAGACGAGAAGGGAAAAGATGAACAGACGGTAAGGAGACCGAGTGAAGAGACGAGAAGGGAAGAGATGAACAGACGGTAAGGAGACCGAGTGAAGAGACGAGAAGGGAAGAGATGAACAGACGGTAAGGAGACAGAGTGAAGAGACGAGAAGGGAAGAGATGAACAGAGAAGAGAAGAGAAGGTAAGGAGACCGAGAGAAGAGACAAGTTGGGAAGAGATTAACAGAGACCAGAAGTTCTAAAAGAAGTTGAGACGAAAGAAAAGAGACAAAAAGAGACACAAAACAAAAACGTAAAAATAAAAGGAAAAAAAAACCCAAACCAATATAGTCTTAGAAAGTCACTTACGACCAATAAAAGATGGAAATGATTTATTTTACATTGCTTCTGATGTGCATTTTGATTCCCCAGATTACACAACAGTGGAGAAGAAAAAAAGAGAACAAAATATGTCTTTGTGAGGACTGTAACAACTTGATAGCAGCCAATATTTTGTTCAATATTGACTAAAAGTTCAACGGACTCATGACAAAGTGTTGTTTTAAAAATATTACTTGCAAATGCTAAATACAAGTTTTGTTTCACCATAAAATTGAGTCTTAAAAGCAAAGAAGTCTTTGTGTGTCTTTCGTCATTCAAAGGTCTGACTTGCCATGTGACAAAGAAAAGTTACCTGTCATATGATGGCCCAAAGACCTTAAAAACCAAACCTCTCTGATCCCACTGCACTTTGGAATATACACTGGTTATCATCTCAGTAATACAGAGGTTGGTATTTATTTTGTAGAATTAATAGAATTAAGTATATAATTCAATAAATTAATTGAGGGTAACATCAAAATTACTGAAATACAGAAGATCACACTACTACAGAACATCTCACATCCTAAGAAAGACACTCCATCAAAAATAATAGACTTCTACCTCATTTTAGCTCAAGGCCCTAGGAATGGGCTCAGCTATTAGGTTGTAATATGGCATAAAGTTAAAGAAGATAGCACAATAATAATAATAATAATAATAATAATAATAATAATAATAATAATAATAATAATATAATAATAATTTATTGACTTAAATTGTGACCTTTCTATAAAATGATCAAAAGTGCAAAACTCAAGAAAAACAGGATCTGATGCATGATTGATTTCTTTTGTTTTGGAATAAGAAATTACTCATGCATCACTTCAGGTAGTCCAGTTTTATGCTAAAGTCATATGCTAATTTGCTGAATGTAAGGCTTTGAAATTACAAAATACTGGTAAGTGCAGAACTTCACTTCAGACAAAATTACCAGGTCTGTATGCCAAAGTAGAGTGAGTTTGGAGGGATTTGGATTTAAAGGCCAAATCATGATATACGCCCCTTTTTGGAGAAAACCCTTCAAATGTAAATAGCTGCGTTCTGGTGGCTTTATTTACAGGTATAGTTTTGCTGCTAATGAGAGTTTATTCTGATTCAGAGTCAGCGCTTGAACTGTCTACTTGAATGGAAGATTTTCTTGATTTCTTCTTCATGGATGCCAAGAAATCTTTCACTAGCACTTTGGGAGGTACAATATCTGAGGAACAGAAAAAAAGCCAGATTTAATGAAAAAATGTTATGTTTTGTACTTAAACTATTAGACAAGGTGGAACGTGGATGGAGGTTTGTTATGTATAACTCTGGTTTCCTATACCAGGATTGGTGGGTGCCAGGTGTTAATAGGGTACTATTAAGAAAAAAATGATGACTCAATCATGACAAAAAGTTAGATTTTTCCATCACAAAGCATTTTCAACTCAAGCATTTTCAAATGTTTCAATGTTCTAATGACAAAGGACAGAGACAAGAGACCTTTGCATAAAGAACAAACAAAAAATAAATTCACATGAAAACAATTATTACCTCCTAAGAACTGTAGAGCATCATCATCCTCAACTACTTTTGCTGTGATTAAAACAAGATGATAAACAAAAAATATATTTGCAAAGAGTGCAGGTGAATAAGTTATTATTACCCTTATTGTTAATAATCATAATCATAATATATTATTATTATTATTGAGTGAATTAAGAAATACAACATGATAGAAATGCATATAACATCAAATGGAAACTCGGAAAAAAAATCCCATCTCATCGTCCCATCTGGAACTCGGATTTTTTTTCCAAGTTTCCATTTGATGTTATATGCATTTCTATCATGTTGTATTATTATTATTATTATTATTATTATTATTATTATTATTATTATTATAATTATTATTATATTTATGATATGAACTGTTTTATTTAGAATCCCCATTCGGTATTTTTTAACAACTTTTTATAACACTGAAATAAAGGTTATTATTAGGGATTATTATTAGTCATAGTTGCAGTTGAAGTTCTAGTCATAGTAGTATAAGCAAAGAGCTATAATTTTAAAACAAGTGTCGTCAAACCAAAACCAAAGCAATTATTCGTTACTTTGTCATCACTTCTTATTAGTGTACTATTTGTAATTAGTTTCACGTTCACGTTTAAACGAGCTTTCAGCTCCTAGGTGACACGTGGGTAAATAAAGTGTTATTATTATTATTATTATTATTATTATTATTAATCACAACAGATGCTAACAAGGCAATGAATCAAACAAAATCCAAGCAATTACAAGTAGCCTGTGCCAAGTACAGAAAATTGTGTCCAAGCAAGGCACGATTGGTTAATTTCACATTACCATATTACCACCAATAGCGTAGCTACATCTGCTGTATATAACCATACACAACACACAATTCCTTGATTCGCTCTGACGAAGGGCTAACGCTTGAAACATCAGCTTTTTGAATCCCTGTACGGTGGTCATTTTACATTATCAACTCTGTTGATAAACCAAATTTTCCCAATTGGTTTTGGTTTCACTTCTATAGGTTGAGAAAGTGGTGCGAGTTTAGCTGACCAATCGCACAGCAAAGTAATGAAAAAACAATGCAAGCAAGAATTACGTTTGACACTGAACTGAAAACCACTCTACTATGTTAACTTTGCAATATTATTAGTGAAAGTGTAAACTGATGAAAAACAAAAACAATATCATGATAAGCTTGGGAAATAAACAAAATGACATAATCAGGTTGACATTACCTGAATACATTTTCAACATCTAAGTAGATATACTTACAGAGTCCTTTGTATGTAAGCTGCTTTGAATCATTCTCTTGTTTGTAAGCAGAGATTGCTAAATAATCTACAAACAATTCCTGTTGAGACAAAAATGAAAGAAAGGCAAGTCACATTTGGGTTCCCAGGGAAACAGGCAGGTCTCTCAGGCATAAAGAGAGACAAGTCACATTTGCATTCCAAGGGAAACAGGAAGGGTTCTCAGGCATAAAGAGAGACAAGTCACATTTGGGTTCCCAGGGAAACAGGCAGGTCTCTCAGGCATAAAGAGAGACAAGTCACATTTGGGTTCCCAGGGAAACAGGCAGGTCTCTCAGGCATAAAGAGAGACAAGTCACATTTGTATTCCCAGGGAAACAGGAAGGGTTCTCAGGCATCAAGAGAGACAAGTCACATTTGGGTTCCAAGGGAAACAGGAAGGGTTCTCAGGCATAAAGAGAGACAAGTCACATTTGGGTTCCCAGGGAAACAGGCAGGTCTCTCAGGCATAAAGAGAGACAAGTCACATTTGGGTTCCCAGGGAAACAGGCAGGTCTCTCAGGCATAAAGAGAGACTAGTCACATTTGGGTTCATTTGCATTCTTTTTGCACAGTACTGTAGGTTGAACGATTCCTGCCTGGGACTCTGAATTTCTTTTCAGTTGCCCTTTCAGCTGTCGCCAAACAACTAGCATAATATCTAAGATATAGCAGCTTAAGGTCTGAGCATGTGCAAACTTCAGTTGCATGTGATCACGTAACATAGAGAAGTTCTCTATGTTGGTCATGCTGTCTGTGTGCTAGTGACCTTAAGCCGCTGGGCTCGTCTCCTTCAACACCACACTTTGCAAAGACCAAAGGCCTGGTTAAACAAGGCAACAATTTGAGCTTGTGCATGTTTGCATGATGTTTCCCCATTTAGTCATCCCAGGAAACATTGTTGCGGCAAAAAAAAAAATAAAAAAAAAAAAACAATTCTGAACTCCCTCACAAACATTTTTTGTTGCCGCAAAAATGTTTCCTCGGGTGGCTAAACGGGAAAACATCGTGCAAACATGTGCAAGCTCAAATTGTTGCCGCAACATTGTTGCCTCGTTTAACCAGAGCTCAGTTAAGAAACAAAGTTCTCTGTGCTGTGGTGTGTACTACTTTTAATTACATTACTGGTTTTATTGGAGGCTGGGCAATGGGCTAACTGTCTGTTTCCGCTGGTGCCCGCAGCTGTACAAATTCAAAAGCACTGATCGTTTGTTCTGACAATCTTTGCTAGAGAAAGTTGAGGCTAAGGGCCTGTTTATTTGGTCTCGGGTACCCGAGACAACCCTCCCCCCAAGTTACCCTGGGCGAGCTATTTTTCAACTTATTTCTTTGAAAAGTTCTACCAACCGTTTACATGAGATGGGCGAGACAACTCGGGTAGGCGAGACAACTCGGGTAAGCGAGTTGTCTCGCCTCGGCAGATAGGGTAACCCTGGCAAGCGGGACAACTTTTTCTCATGTAAACACTTTGTCTCGACTACCTGGGACGAGAAGGCCAAAAATTAAATATGCGTGTATGCGAAAAAAAAAGCTATTTCGGTTGAATTTTTGAGTTAAAAAACGCAAATGTATTTCAAGGAATTACATTTTAAAAGCCAGCATTACCCACAGTGATCAGATAGAGCGGGGAAGAAACTGATTCGGAGCTAAGTGCGAAGCTAAGTTATGTGACACGTTATAAACTTCGAATTGGCTGATGGCTCACTGGTCCTTTCATAAAAAGAAGTATCGAAGCAAAAATGAACCTAGGAAGGAAATTTTCAATCAACATTGACGATATTCAATCAAAGAGTGACCAAATACAAAGAAAGAAGGGCAAATGGGGATTTGTAAATTTGAGACGTGCTATGAATAACTAAGTAGGGTCAACTTTGTCTCGGTCACGCAATTCTCGTATAAACGCTCGGTAAAGTTGTCTCGGGGAGGAGGGTTGTCTCGGGTACCCGAGACCATATAAACGTGCCCCAACTGGAAGCAACAATGCATGGAGTGTTGAAAGCTTTAACTCGATTAGTTCACCCTCAAAACACCTTACCGTAGCTTTCGTCACAAGGAAAACAGACTCTTGGCTAAAATGCGGCAGATCGGGCGAGCTCTTCATGATCGTTTTTATCCGTGCCACTGGTAATTGCGTTAACTTTGCCATACCTCCGTCAGAACTCGTTTTGTCCGCCATATTCGATTCCGTGAAGAGGTAGTATTATTGGTCAGCGGGGAACGAGCTTGCAATTTATACTATATTCCCATAACTCCTTGCAGGGAATGATCAGGTCTTTCATCTTTTCTTCCAAAGAAGTTGAGTCGAAGGAGATAATTTTCACTTTTTTGCGGAAATGTCGGAGTAAATTGATTATTAACAGCATGGAGGATATCGGAGGAGGTTTTAGTAACACTAAAAAAGACGAGCAATTGGCGGATCTTAACCCTGAGGCTGCACAAACTGAGATCGAAGATCAACAAAATGCAAGAGCACTTCTGAGGGAAAGATTTCTTCGATTGCTCTTTGCTTGTCACGGCAAACCGGCAAGTTTCTCGATGCACGAAAGAACTCAAGTCCAGGCGGTATTTCGTGGGACTGATATTGACATGGAGAATCTGCAAGTGTCTGAGCTGCAAACTCCCATGGGGGTGGTCCCTGAGGCAGTTTTGAGGTCCTCTGATGTGCTGTCATTTACAGTTGATTTTAAAAGTGACTCAAACCCGGGCTCAAATTAGCAGACTGGGAGTTAGCATGTATTTCAGCATTACAACGACTGATTCCATGTTTCAGGTTACCTGACAATATGCAGATTGATTTGTATCAGCGGGATAAACTGTCTACAGTATGTAGCATAGTCAAACTGTATCCAGTTTGTGCACAGTGCCTGTGACTGCTTGGTCAGAGACAGTTAAAGAAACTGAAAGACTCCTTAGGATAAAAATTCAGGCATCTGACTGGACAGGATTGCATAGGACAACATCACTTCCAGGTAGACTTCAAGAAACAATTTGTTGCTTGAAAAGCTAAGGTTGGCATTCTCACCAATGCCATTGTGCCAGGAGCCCATTACTAGGAGCGTACAACTCCCATACTAAGCCTATGTCATAGCATTTTTACAGACTGATCTATTTTTAGACTTTTCCTGTGGAAAAGGGCAACAAGGACAGCAACAGGAATGGTAGCGCCACGAAACAATAGTTTTAATGAGCGAAACACAAAGGCTTTGTACATGCAGATACTTGTGGCATGTGCAGGGACTTGTGATTGGTCATTGGACTCCTGCGGGAGTCTGATTTTGGCGGGAAATTCAATCTGGAAATAAATTGGTCTGTGAAAACGCCGTGACAGTAATATAGGGCAGTTGTATACCCCTGGTGATGGGCTCCTGATTGCATTGAATGTCTGGAACTGACACAGCTTTTAAAACTGACTGGATGTTTATTCCAGGCCTCATGCAAGTTATCTCTGCTTGTAAATGTGAGTTCTACAAAATGAGTGCTCTACAAGAAAAGCAACTGAACAGCTGCATGTGTGGGTGTTTTGTGCAAATCATGGTAGTAAAGATCCCTGTGTGCTGCTTTTATATTTAGGTCATTGTGCAATGCTCCTTCACTACAAACACTGGGTATTCAACTCAAATAATGGCTGTGTGAAAGACTATGAGGCTGTCATAACACTGGTTATTGAAACAGATGACCTTCACTTTACCAACCATACTTTATTTCATTGAAATGATGGATTAACAACAACAATGCAACAACAACAACATTTGACAGGAAACTTCATTGCTCAATATTTTTATTGCTACTTACTTAAATATGTTTTCTACTTCTGATATAGATGATTATTATTGTGACTTTTAATCACAAAAAATGCATTTAACCCACATAAAACTAAGCACTCATCAAAATCAATATGGGGCAAATTGAAGATAGATTGAAGTGCTAAGCTCTTTATTACAAAAGAAATAACTTGTGGCTCATTCAAGATGAGGTATTCAGACACCTGAATTTCACTGCCATTTTTAAGCTGTTGATACACAACCCTATCACCTCTTTTCTCTATCACTCAGCTACGCCTATTACTGAAATCTTGAAACCCTGATAATGATGAGTATCTAAGTTCTCCTCACAGTATTCAAGCTTAATCAAACATATAAGTTCTGGGAATCAAAGAAATGATCAACAAAGATGTCTTGATATTACAGAAACATGAAATGAGTGATCAACTGCGAATGAAGTGAATCAGTCTAAGATGTAAATTTGCTCTGACATTATTTTTCAAAGATGTCTCGATCTTTGAATAAATTCTACCAACTTTTGCTATGCAACAGATTTTGAGAACAGTGAAAAAAAAAACATGGTCAGTTAATGCTAATAATTTATTAAAAATCAGTGTACAGTGGAACCTCGATTTAACGAACCTCTTTATCACGAATGATATTCAGTCTTCAGCCTGATCTTTTAATAAAATATATGGAAAAGGACCTTGATCAAACAAACCCTCGATATAACGAACCAATTTCCTTAGTCCATTGGCACTTTGTTAAATCGAGGTTCCACTGTATTTGCAGGCACTAATCAGCTAAGTGATGACCTAAAAGTTTACTTTGTACAAGGAAAAACCAGATAAAATTTGTTTGCTTGTTGGAAAAGATGCTATTGTCATATCTTGGTAACTTGCTTCCACCACAAATCCAGAAATTTTCATGGGGTTTTCTCATTTGAGGAAACAAGAATTCTGTATCAAGCTGTTGCTCTAAGGAACTCATTTTGTTGGTCAACATAAAAACAGCCAATGATTAAAAGCACCTTAAAAACTGAGCCAAAACGGCCCAAAGTTCTGATGGTGCGAGATTACAAAAAGGAATGTTCTAACAGTAACAGAAACCTTGTGGGGAGTTTTGTTCAATTTCTATTTTGGGCCTACGTTGGAAAAACAGATCTTCACATGGGCCATTTGGGATCTCGAAAAAAAATTTTCTTCCTAAATTTAATAATCATTTTCTCTGAAAAAAATGTATAGTTTCCCCTAATTTTTTTTTGAACTTCAACAGCACTCACTGAGATCTGCTTTTCTCATATGTTTAGGAAGCAGCGTCCTATCCTCCTCCTCCTCATCATCATCATCATCACCATCATCATCATCACCACCACCATCATCATCATCATCACCACCACCATCATCATCATCACCACCATCATCATCATCATCACCATCACCACCATCATCATCATCATCATCACCACCATCATCATCATCATCACCATCATCATCATCATCACCATCACCACCACCATCATCATCATCATCACCATCACCATCATCATCATCACCACCACCATCATCATCATCATCACCACCACCATCATCATCATCACCATCACCACCATCATCACCATCATCATCATGATCATTATCATCACCATGACCAGAAACATCATTCTTGTTGCCATTTTCATTATGTCAAATCACGAGCACCATTACCATTGTAAATCATCATCCTTTATTGTCACAATAATCATCACTCTTGTCATTACCAACCTAAATCATGATCACCATTGTTTTTTTTTTCATGAATCAGCAACATTAATCATCATTGTTGTTGTCTCCCTCTCGCTTAACATCAACATTGGTGTTTGCATCATTGTTTTCGTCCTTATCATCATCACTACCATCACTGTTCTCATCATCGTCATCATCACTACCATTATTACCACTATCATTGTTGTCCTCATCATCATCATTACTACCATTGCTTTTGTCTTCTGCATCATTGCTGACATCAAAGCTGGTGTCACCATCATCATTGACATGGTCCTCATCACTTTCTTTCTGTTCATCTGCACCCTCACCATATTCAAGTCTTCTAATTTTCTGTCTACAAGACTGCAACTCCTTCTGCACTTCCTTTAGCTTGGAAACTAATTGTTCGCGGTTCATGAAGCGATGGTTCGCTTTAGCATTTAGCTTTCCAAGCTGCTTCCTCTTGCGAACAGATTGCTTGCATTTTATACAGTCTAGGCAAGTTGATCTTGAAGAGCAAACAACTTGACATTTGCTAGAAAATGCCCTAGTTTCTGACATGCTGGGATCTGAAGCTGTGCTGTACTCCGCAACTCTTAACTCTGAACAGGAAGGCACTCCACTGTCACCAAAAAGAAATCCTTTACACAATTTGGATGCAGACATGCACTTTGCAAGCAGCTCTAATTCTTCTTTTGGATTCGCCATTTGACCTAGCTTCAAGCCCATTTGTTTTGGGTCAAGTATGCGGCCATGTGAACTGATACTGCAGACGTACTGTGAACTGTCTTCTCTTTGATCAGCCCGTATCTCAGTGATGACACGCTGTTGATCCAGAAGCCAGTCTTCCACACGCAGAAGGGACAATGAATTATCATTGTTGATGACCACTTGCCAGCCTGGTACCACGATCACATGCTTACTGGCTGAATTTTCAGATTCTGGTTTTACTGCAGAGTTCAAATCTTTCCTGCGCAGGTGTTTCAATGCTCGCACCCTCTTACCACCCCTCTGAAAGCGACAATTTGTAAAAAATACCTTTCCATCCCAAAAGTCACGGATGATCGGTCGGAGCCGTGCTTGACAATGAGAGAGTGGTTTGCCGCCATTCTGTTGTGACATTTCTTCATCGCTTTGCAGGTGTGCCATGACGTCAGCCAGGCGGTAATAACAATTGGCAGGATCATATTCATAATTTTTCAGAACCCTGTAAATAGATACCAAAATAATGTCACATGATGAACCAAACCAACATCTGTGCTGTGCATCTTGGCAGTGGCTATATGTGCTTCTAATAATTCTGATTGTTCATTTTGTTGTTTGCATCCATTGTAATTGGCTACAGTAATATTTATTGCTTCGGTTTTGGTTTCTAGACAATCAACTGAAAACTGCTCTAAATACGTTGTATGTACAGTAATGAACATCTTTATCTAGTGAATGCCCGGTCTTCTGTAAATTACAAAATGGCAGTTTTTATACTAGAAATGCAGGGCTGTAGCCAGAGGAAAATTGTCACTAAGGCAATGGGTACAAAAAAACAAAACAAGCACCTCTTTAATATTCACTTTATTATTCTTCAATGTCTAGCCTCTTAGAGAAACATCTAAACATGGTTTGCCTCTGCAAAACTACACAGACTGCTCATTATATTTTTTGTAAGAGATACACAGACGGAAGGAAAAATATAATGTAAATTCAAAATTTTTACCAAGGCAAGTGCCTCAGTTCCCCTCATACTAGCTTCTGCCTTGAGATGCATAATCTATCTATGATGAACTTGATCGAGCATTTGTAATTTGTCTGGTTGTGCATCTTGTAGTTTGTTTCATATAAATATAGGTACAAGATGGATTATGCAACTCTTCTGTAGTGCATTGTTCAAGACAAACTTGAAAAAATAGTTTGTCTAGACACATAATCTAGATTCTTAATCCCCCTTGTCCATCTTTATGCTGGATGAAATACGAGATGCATTATCAGATGAACTGTAAATATTTGCCAAAGTTGGTCCTGAATGGATTGGCCAATACAGGCATTTGTAAGCTTTCTGCAATGCCCCATACATTAGTCACATACAAATTTTCTCCCTCAAACTCGATCCATGTTTGCTGTTTGTTTATGCAAAGGGGTATAAGAGTAATACACACATAAATAATTTGTGCATGGGACAGAGTGGAAATCTTGACTGACTGAAATTTATAACTGATTGTATGTTGTGACCTGTATTGCTTAACAAATTTTTCTGACACATGTATGAACACAAGGAAGGCTGAATTACTCTGATTTCTTCAATCCATGCCTTCCCTGAGAACACTATAATTGAGTTCCTGTCCCTTGCAACAGCGATTTAGTCTAAATCGCGAGCCAGTTGTGTGGAACACATGGCCTGAACTATCAGTTGACCATTGACTCAGTAAGATCCTCCATTGTATAGCACGGCAAATTTATATACGAGTAGATAAATCAATTATATTGATATATATTTTCGGGTTGACAAGAAATACTAGTCACCCTTAGAGGCCATGAGCTTGGTACCAGATGTTTTTTTTTTATCTGAATTACGACCAAATCATTAGCTTCAACCATGCCCGACTCAGCCAAGAACCAAATTTCACTCACCAAAACTTCACAGACAAGGGAAACGTGTGGCCAGAAACTTTGCCTCTTTTCGCCCTAACTTTACTTTCTTGTTTATTACCATCTTCATGCCGTGGTTTCTTTGGTTCGGATGACATTTTTCGAAGGAAAAAATAACCACACTACAAACAATGACAGAATCAAAGATGGCGCCTGTCAAACTCAACCCAGTCCTTGCTCGTCAGAAGAAATCATCCTCTCCCACCCGTCCCTGATCGTTCTGAGAGCACACAACAACGTTAAGCGTCATACTCCTAGCTTTAAGTGCTTGTTTTCTATTTTCAATCTGTTTAAAAAGCCCTAAATATCACAACTTAGAAAGGATAAATTCATAAGCAAGACAGCCATTTTTCACAGGCTGCATGCTTACTCATGCAAGTATTATTTTGTTTTATTTCTTTTGCTTACGAAAATGAGGCCCTGCCAGGGTAAATTCCGACAAGCAAGATGGCCCAAAAAGTAGTGACAGCACATAAAATGAAATCCTGAGAAGAGACAACATTCCCAGCAAAATTCTGACAGTGAGATCAAGGCCAAGAATTCCGTATTTACCCGTGTATATGTCGATCCCGTGTATAAGTCGACCCCCTATTTTGGAGCCAAAAAATAAGCTTTTCTTATTTCTGCTTCAGAATTTTCTTGAAAAACTTATCTTATATCTCTTAGAATTTTCTTTCAGGTACGATGGTTACACGAAAAAAATCACAGCAAGTTTGGACGCAATGTTTATTATTGCGTGTCTGCGAGCGTTTAAGCGTGTTTTAGCAACACGTGTATAAGCAGCATTTTCTTCATAATTTTTTTAAAAAGCTCACAAAATCAAACATACTAATCCTTAACAAATCTTTATCGTTGTGGAGAGTTGTAAAGCAGGTTTAGAAGACAGGCTAAATGCCAAAGAAGCTCAAGAAACTTCGAAAATGCCTCGATAAACAAATTGCCTCGCTGCCTGGGAACTTGGTAACCGAGCTAGCTACTAGGTTGGTTGGGTACTGGGGCTTTCGTCGAGCGGACTTGCCACTTTATTGGCAACAAATATCAGTTCTTTATTCCAGAAATGTACCAGTGAGTATCTACTACATTCAGCTTTATGTTAGGAGATAAATCTTAAAGCGTTTTAACTTGAACTGCTCAAGTGGCTCAGGGAAAAGATCTCGTCACTTGTACCGTGTAAAAGTGGATGTTTGTCGACATATGAGACAATTATTATGCTAATTTGTCCTGAACTTTTTTTATCTCAGTTTTTGACCCATGTATAAGTCGAGGGCGATTTTTCGGACCGATTTTTAGGCTGTAAAAGGTCGACTTATACACGGGTAAATACGGTAGTGATTTAAACACAGACACGGAAGATTTTAAAATTCAGACAAGCGACACGGGACACCCCCCCCCCCTCCCCCTCAATGGCAGGGCCTCAAAAATGTCTCATTAAAATTCACATTTTCAATTATTTAGACCCTCTGCTATCCAAACCATTTCCCCAAGTCCCAACAACTCTGGATAATCAAAGAAGGTTCACATATAATAACCACCCCCCCTCCCCACTCTGGCTGGTCTGAAAGTCGTTATATCAAAAGAGTTGTTTCAAGCTATTTGACATAACTGGTGCAACCAACCAAAGAAAACACTGAAAATGATTCGTTGCTGAGAGAAGAAACGCATCACACTTTGAACAGTAACATAATTATTTTCTTTATTAATTCTCTTATTAGCAGATCAAGATGCCATAGGCAGCAAAATAGTAAGTAATAAAAACATTTAAATGCTTTAACATAGCATCGCATAAGTTGCAACGAATACAAGAGATAATAAAGTCCTTGAAATGGAAACACGGCTTACCGTAACTAGTTTGTACAACAACAAATTTAAACGGATCTTAGGAACTGCTGGGTTCCAGAACTGTCACTAATTTTTGATGTAGGCAGCAAAAAGTAGCTGGGAAATCCAGCTCTTGTCATATAGTTAATATGACGCTTTTCTATGAAAGTAGCCGGGAATCTAGCCCAGAATAATAATTATCAGAATTGGCTGGGGAAAATCCCAGGCTCCTGGCCCTCAATGACAGCCCTGTACAAGTCCTAAACTTTTAACACTCTTTTTTCCAAGAGCATCAGTAGCCAATATGAAAATCACGCTAATTCACATTAATTTTTGAAAAATGAGAAAAGAGCAAAATGATGTTGGAAATTTGGATTTTGAGGCCAAAGCATCACTTACGTGCGCTAAATACTATCGGCACTCAAACAAAGTGATTGACTATCTACCATTAAAAAGCTCATTAATATTTCATGAAGGAAATACAAATGAAATTAATTTTTAATGAGTGTCTTTATATCTAATAAAGACACGGCTAAATTTTACATCCGATTTTCTAGGCTCAAATAACCCAAAATCTAAATTTTAGTGTAAGAATGGATAGATGTACAGTAAAGCTTTTTAAGCCGTTCAATAAATTTGCAATTCGTGTTTTATCAAGTCCTAAAACACTCGGCTGCGCCTCGTGTTTTAAACTTGATAAAACACTCCTGCTCATTTATTACACATTACATAACAGTCATGCGTAATACTAGGCCTACTTATAAAATTGTAAAAGAACAATTGCAACAGATGTATCATGTAGTGCTTTAAATCTTACTGTCCAAAACTGTATTTTAAACCTTAGGGGGTGCAGATGGGGGCGGGGTGGGGGGAGTCCCAGAGAAAAGTAACCTGGGTATTTGTGGTACTCTGTAGAATGTGATCAAATAACTATTTATGTTTTGGTTCTGCTTAGGATGTTGAAATTTGTAGTTGTCAGTGTTTTTTGATATATTTAAGGATTGTTTAAACAATATGGGTTAAATGCCGCAGAATTTACACCACTGTGGCTCGTGAAAATAAGCTTTAAGTAAACTCACAGAACAAGGTTTGGTACATCTTTGAGGGCTCTGTTACTTTTACGTGGGAGTATCCAAAACAGGGAAGGGGGCACTATAATATACTAATAAATAATACACACAGCTTTTATCCAATCACAAAAGGTGATTTTAAGGCTTGTTTAACAGCACCATGCACATAAAATCTTCATAATTGATTGTGATATTCCCGTTCTGGTTTGTGTCCCTTACTCTGAACGCATCTGTTAATGCCCGTAACATTACACAGCACTGGATGAAACTGTCCAGCCTCAAGCTTTGGCGAGCAAGCCTGTCAAACCTGGTTAAACATGAAAATGCAATGTAAAAAAACATGCACTTGCATTTGATAACATATAGGACAACTTTTGCTTCAATAAACTGTATAATTATATTATTTTATGAATGAAGGACATGCTCTGGAAGAAAGCAATTTCATTTTATATTTGCACTTCATAAGAGTAATTTTTCACTGGCTGAGTGAAATGAAATAAGTGAACAATGCTTTTCTCACACACCGCTGGGACCTGGGTATAGGTCATGTGACCTATGGGGCGGGCAATTGATTTTGTTGCATCCCCCATTGCCGACTTCCCGCCCACCCACCCAAAGATTTGAAGTTTTTACTTTTGTATGATACCAGTATGATGTACAAGCCTTGCAATTTTTCGTTATTTCGTTTTTAGCGTAATGCTACTTGTATTAGCTTTGATTTTGCAATAAATGTCAGGCGGTAGCGGTCAGCTTGAAATACCTACCAGCCGTGCGTGAGAAAGTGCATTTTAATTTGCTCTCTAAAATGGAATTAATTAATCTTATACGAAAAACAAAATTACAAGCAAGAGTGTCAAAGTCTACTCCAGACTTGAATGAAATTTAGGCAGCTTACTGAATCACAATTAGTGGGGTTGAGGAAAAGGGTGCAAGTGATAAAAAAAACTCACTCAGGTATAAACGGAGATAGGAATTTCAAGAAAAGATGAATGTCAAATCATAAATGGTTTGAACTCAGGTGTCATATCATAACATAGTGATCATAACTTAGTAATCATTGTATATAATTACACGTAATTAGTTTTTGTAAATATGCAATTCAGCCTTTGGGCTGCTATGTATTGATTTAATAAGCTATCTATCTACACTGAATCTATCTATCTATCTATCTATCTATCTATCTATCTATCTATCTATCTATCTATCTGATGCACGATCATTTGCGTGAGCCTACGACTACACAACCCTTTCAGTAATCAATAACTCAATAACCATTACCTACTTCAGCGAATTGGAAGTTGGTCATTTAAATAGAGATTCTATTTATTTTATTAACCTAAATTCACCAGGCTCCCCTTCTTTGTTGCTGCCGCTGGCAACTTTTTGGCTTACACCCCCTACTTCAAAATTTATTGACAGGGCTGACCACACATTCACTCATAATAGCTGTCATGGTGTGTGCTCACTAGTAATGATCTATGATAGTACCTTGTCACCACCAAGCCAACAAAGTTAGCTGACACATTGAAACCCATCTCAGCAAAGGCTCTGTGTAGTTCATGTCTCTCTATGGCTCCTGATTTATCTTGATCGTATCTGTCAAATGCTCCCTTCCACTGGTTTATGTAATGCCATAATTGCTGAAATTCTTGAAAGTTAATGGTGCCAGATTGATCTCGATCAAAAATACCTGAAAAAAAATACAGTCACATGTAGACAACAATCAAAACATCAACTTGTAGATCTAATGACTATTTATATCTGTGATTGCTGATGCAGCAAAACATGCGTGACCAGTCACTCTTAATTTCTCCACAAATGCAGGATTTAGGCTGTCAAGCATTACTAATCAGGGTTCCAGATAAGATTTTAAGGCAGGGTGTCGACAAGGAATTCCATCGGGTCAAATTTCCAGTGCTCCCACCAAACCATTATAAATTTTCTATTAATTTGTTGGGTCATGTAGCTCACCTTTTAGGGTTTTTGACCCAAGACCCCCCTCTTATCTGGAACACTACTAATATACAGTTTCATTTGCTATCAGAATTGCCTTAAGAAATCATTGCTTATTATAATGCAGCTAGACACCCTTCTTTATGACTGCACAATCTTTCCATTATGCCAACATTATTTGTTAAAGTATATGACTGTATATTAATTGTGTTATGTCTCTACACCTCTCCCGTCAAAATTTTTGGCAGTAGTAGACAGCAACTGCCAGTGATTCTCGCCTGCTAGAGAACTCCCAGTGAAGTCCAGTAAAGTCCAAGTGTGAAGCAATGGGTAAATAATTGATTGCAGGTGGCAAATTTGTTGGCTGCCGGCTTTTTTTGACAGGGTGCTAATCAAGTTATTTTGATATTCAGAGGCAACTTTGAAATTGAAGGGCCTCCACTGTAATCCTTTGTGAAGCATCACCAATTCACCACCATCACAAACCACATTATTACTATTATTATAATTATTATTATAGAGTGTTGAGAAATGTTACAAATATTACCAATCATTAGCCGGCAAGTTTCGCTGTTGAACTGTGACCAGTTTCCATTCAGAAGTGCCTGCTGCAGTTCATCAGCTGTGATCTGGCCTGATCTGTCTCTATCCACAGTAATAAACCAATTCCATAAGGTAGGATCTGCACCTGGAGGGGCTCCTATGGGTCCTCCATATCCCCCTGGGTACCCCCACCAGTGGGTGGATAACCCATCTGAGAAGGGTAGCGTGGGGCATTTCCATAACCTGTTAAAAAGCATACAAGACAAAATAGAGTCTTGGATTGTTCTCCTGAGGTCAGGGTGTCATGTTTTGATACCTGAAATCATGAAATTAAATATGCCTTGGTTCTCTTTTTCTCACCAAACAACAAAATTAAATTCTCGCAAATATGCCTTAGTTAGCAAAAATAAGGTATACAGTGGAACCCACACATATGACTATGTGGCCTGAACGAAAACCCAGTAATTTATTTGAAAACCAAATTAATATGACCACCCTGTTGTTTTAGCCAATAACCAGCTTTAGGAGTCCTCACTTGTTATTTTCTTCATCAAATTACCCTGCAATCTCATACCCAGACTGCTCAGGCTCTTTGGCCAGCGATTAGTTGCAAGGAGAGACTCTGGGATAATGAAAAAAAATCAAACTTTTTGATTGGCTGTCCCATAACGGCTTCCATTGTTTTACCCCAGATTTTCTGGGAAAATGGCAATCCATTATCCCAGAGTCTCTCCAGGCATCCACCCGCTGACCAAACAGCCCATGGACTCTGGGTACGAGATTGGTTACCCTGTTAATACAACTGTAGACTTGCTGCCAAGTCAACTTTAATGAGCGACGAAGTCACGAGATGAGGCACCGACTTGTTCCCCTTGCACGATTTCATATTTAATTTGCATATTGTTGGCGCGAAAATATGGGTTTGACGTCATGGTTCCAACCCGCCCACCGCAAGACATTTGAGATAACAAACAGTTCTAATTTACTGGATATTCCGAATTTCAAAATGGTTGGGGAAGATTTGACCCTGACAAAGTCTGTTTCTCGGGTCAGTCTTTCCCCTGCTTTGAACGCATTAGTGTGTTTATTGTGTGTACAAAATATTTTAAATTCAAGTTATTGATGGAAGCTTTTTACGGGCTCCAATAAGTCACAAGCATGTGTTAATTTGGAAATCCTTCTCGGAGTAAAGCTGGACGTGCAAACCAGCTGGACTGAAATTATTTGCAGGAACTGTGCTCGAACAAATGAAACCATTGTTTAAAACATCCTCAAAATAAGGCTATGGTTTTCATCTTTCATTGGTTTTCATCAACATTTTACACTTCATCAATGAACATGGCTTCAATCTTGTCCTTCAATGCTAAGAGCTAGGCTGGAACGAGCTCCTCGGGACTAGCAAATACAAGGTTGAATTTGCTGTCAGAAGCGTCTTTATTTTCAGCATCTGAACTCTCTGGTCCCAGAACAACAGCTTTCACTCCCTTTTTGCGAAGGTTTGACACTTGGTCTCTCATCAACGAAACTAACAGAAAAATTACGAGGCAAGCTGTTTCAACAGTTTCTGCCTCACCATGTTTGAAGAAGTTTAGCACAAATGGAGAGATGTGGAACGTCAGACTTTTTCCACTGCCGATGGGCGCAATCATGAATACATCACGACCACTGCAGTAAGCCTCCACAACTTTCCGCTGATTTTCTCTGATTGTTTTGAAACCTAAATTATTTAGCCCAAAGTTAACGGCTTCTCACGCTGTTCCATCCATCGCTCTTAAAATGACATCATTTCAAGATGGTATTATCTGATTGGAGACCGACGCTGCCATGCCTCCGACACACCGCTGACCTAAAATCAGGTCGGTAAAAAGTGGCTCGATGCAGGTGAGAAAAGTCTGTTTTCCGTCACGAAAGATAAAAACAAAAATGGGCTTTGAGAAAGTCTAATACAACCGGTCAAAATGTCTGGTGAGACTGCTGAATGAAAACAGAAACACTCCGGCACACTTCCGGCTACACGGTACATGGTATGCCGTGAGTAATATATGCAGTGGAAGAAAGCTCTCTTAAGCCGCGGCTACATGAGCGATTGTCGTGACGCGAACTGATCGTATAAATGGTACAAAATAAGCGTTCGCGTCTTATTTAAGTCGCGTCTTACATAAGACGCGTCTTACATAAGACGCGTCTTATCTTAGAACAGGGTTTTCAGCTGTTCTTATTTTGTCCGCGTCTTAAATAAGACGTGAACTTCCTCGTATAAATGGTTTCGCGTCCTAAATAAGACTTGAACTACAAGTGCGCTTGCATAAAAACAAAAGAAAGATGAGCTTGTCTTATGATTAGATAGCGTAATTGGATGCAAAGCTTTGCAAAAGATGGCCGGGAGAGCCAAAAGTGAATTCAGCACCTTCCTTCTTTAACCAGCCATCAGTCGCACCAATCCGTATATCGCTTTCTTCCGACTCTTCTAGGATTTCTGTTGATTTCTTTGTATTCTACGGCGTGGTCTTCATAAGAAAAAAAATCTCTGAGAAATAACAGGACAGCACGCTTTTGTTTCTTGCTACAGCGCTCCATCTTGGCGGGTAAGCGAGGCTGTATCAAAAATAAGACGCGAACCATTTATACGTCAAGATCTTCGCGTCTTAAGTAGGACGCGAAGGTATAAACGGTACAGTTCGCGTCCTATTTAAGTCGCGTCTTAGATAAGACGCGTCTTATTTCCTCCCGTATAAATGGCCCTATTGTTGGCCGTGTAGCTCGCGCTCTTCAATTTGTCACTCGTGTAGCCACCCTGGGCGCGCTGGTGACATGACAAAATTTGGAAAAATCGCATCACCGGCGCGAGCAAAAAATCGCTTGTGTAGCCGCGGCTTTAGTTTCTGGCTACGCGGTACGCGGTACGCCGTGAGCAATATATGCAACGGAAGAAGCTCTCTTAGTTTCTGGCTACGCGGTACGCCGTGAGTAATATATGCACAGAAGAAGCTCTCTTAGGCAGATCGGACTACGAGTGCGAATTACAAAGTGTTTTCAAACGCACGTATTTTCACCTTCGAATAATTCAAGCTTTAATAGCGACCTTGAGATCGGACTACGAGTACGAGATCGAGTACGAGCACGACTTTTCAATTCCTAGAAAGACTTAACCTTGAATCAATTAGTTTTCGCGTACCGCGTAGCCGGCTACGCAGTGGCAGGCAATGGCAGGGTATTCTACAGTTAAGCCTCCCTTTCGTATTGGATTTGTTTTGAGCAACATCAGCTATCAACAATGCTTGCAATACCTCAGTTAAAGCACGATAAAACCTCATAATTACTAGAGCGGTATATCAATACTGTAAGAACAAGTAAAGCGTAGTTCTAACCTTGCTGAGGTGGTGGTTGGCCGCCGTATGGCTGCCCATAGCCGTAGCCAGGATATTGACCCGCCATCTTGGATTGGAAGTGGGCTGTTTAGGCCAGGTGGCTTGGGCAGGGTGACCACAGTACACCCAAGGTAATAGGTAGGAGCCACAGCCCAGCCATCCTCCGAGGAAAGTGACCAGTGGCAGATAGGGACGGGACGGAGAATTCACGGGCGAAATCGGAACTAGCGAAA
Organism: Pachyseris speciosa; assembly: GCA_016490735.1. Taxonomy (NCBI): domain Eukaryota; kingdom Metazoa; phylum Cnidaria; class Anthozoa; order Scleractinia; family Pachyseridae; genus Pachyseris; species Pachyseris speciosa. The sequence goes on along the minus strand of JAEMWC010000168.1, from coordinate 695,760 downwards.
GTTGGCCAACTTCCACTTACGAGAGATGCTCGATTAAGGAGGTTATAAATCATAAATGTAGAGTTTCACCAGGATCACATCGTCCAACTTGCAAAAGGAAGGGGAAACTAATCAAGTTGCAAAGTCACAGCTTTTGGCCATGAAACCAACTGTTTTGTGGAGTTCTTGTCGCTCTTACTTAAGCTCCACATTATCTGGTTGTCTGCGAGCTGTCCGCATTTCACTGCCTTTACAGCTTTCCTTTTTACTCACGAGCAGGGAAGAGATAATTTTTCTCAAAAGAGTAATTAATTGTATTGAAGATTTAATGAAGGTTTAAAGTTGGAAATTAGTAGACGGACACCAAATAGTATCCCAGTAACCTGCAGTGCCATTGTGGGGTGTCAACTAACTGGAAGTACTTGTTTCAAAACATTTTTACTCCATTACAATTCCTTCTTCAAAATCCTTAAAATTTCACACAAATTCACGTTTATGCACATGCCATCGGCTTCCCCGCGGGGTCGACCCCCGAGCCAACCAGGGAGATATGTGGGAGGGGGGGGGGGGATACAAGGAGATGGATGGGATTCTTTGCCCGAGGGTAGAGGAAAATCTTCACATTGTTTTACGATCAAAGATTAGGGGTTGAGGGAATAGTCCAGTTTTGAGTTCGCCATGACCGCTGAATAAAAGTACAGAGATCATGAGAGCGCATTTGCACAACGGGGACGTACCGTTAGCCTCGACCTAAAGTAAAATATTCACAAATTCCAGCGAGAAGACGACCTGTTTACAGCTCTGTCTATTCTTTAATTTTCAAATTTGTGGCACCTTCCCGCCGGTATTTGTGAATATTTTACTTTAGTTCGAGGCTAACCCTGTGCAAATGCGTTCTCAGTACTTTTATTCAGCGGTCATGGCGAACTCGAAACTGGACTATTCACAAGTTTGAAAAGGATTTCACGGGCATCATTTTCAGCTGAGAGACACCTCACCCAGGGGACTTTGTCTTGAGAGATTCTCCGACCCCCCGGGGAAATTCCTCAAGATTGCTTGACTGAGTTTACAATCCCTCTGGTTAGCCCGGGGGTTAACCACACGTTGAAGCCGATCACAGGTGCTATACCCCACCTTAAGCCTCTTGTTCAAGGGGTGGGGGAGACACCGGGTATCTTGGAATCAGGACCAGGGGCTACTTTTTCACCACTTTCCCATTCACACTTTCAAGAGCAGTGAAGAACGACAACAACACTGATAAACGACTTCATTTATTTGTGCAACCACCTTTCAATTTTAATACAGCAATTCAAAAGACTACTTCTCTTTACATCATTTACATTCTCTCTACACAACCGCTTACATTGTACAAGGCGGTACTTGTTAGTATTGCACAGTAAAATACAAAAGAAACCTACCCACTTTTTCATTACACTGCTATTAATTTAATGGAAAGCTCGGAAAAATGAGCCCGTAACAATTAAAATTACACTAAAACCTAAAACGGCATTAAGTTCTTCCACGTGTGCTTTGATTTATAACATGGTATCGTTACATTTAGAATAACTTTTATAAATTTTTACTCACTTTCTTGAATACATATGAACAATAGTACGAAATTTTTACCGAAGCAAAACTGCCATGCCCGGCACATTTTCGTCAGTACAAGATCCCTTTTCGTGGCAGTCCGACGGACACCGAAGACTGCCCGAAAAAATACGATTATCGAAGGTATGGACACCGAGATGTTCCGACAAATGACGGAGATCTCCGAGAAGGACCGACAACTGCCGAAAGAGGCTTGTACGTGTTTTTGCCAATGCAACGGGTTAAAAGTTAATATGTCCAGGTTTTCTCTATACAGTTAGCTGTTTATAAAGTAATAAACTGTCTCTGCCGGCCATTTACATAATGTACAGAATGTACAGTCAATTTGTTACAGTAGGGCCAAAGGTTTACTGCTAATAAATCCAAAATCATTGTCACTTTACATAGTTTAAATTTCTTACAGTGCTCTGGATCGAATATATAAAGATGCTCAGAATTAAAATTAAGAAAGTCCAAATATTTAACAACATACATACAAACATAGAAACTTGGGTGTTGCTATAAATGATTAACTATTCAACAATACTTATGAGGGAAAGCAGCTGTTTTGAGGGGGTAATTTGTTAAAAAATATTTCCTAACTGTGATCGTAAATTACAGTTCACCCATTCATTAAACGTTAGATATTCGTTTCAGAGCTACCCACCCGCCAACGACTATGGCCACGGCATTTTTGCTTCAGTAAATTTACAAACTTTGCATAAGCAGGCCTTTCAGCATGAACCAAGAGCCTCCCAGATTAACAACAACGCCTGAAGAAAAAGAATGAGAAAAGAGCGCACTCTGAGGATTGAAATTTCCATAAAAATCTGCGACCAACAAACTAAAATCAAATGAAGAATGATCCTCGCAGTTGTTAACTTGAAACATTTGCCGTCATCGCCTTGGAACAAAAGAATGGTGTGGAGACATCAGACATAACTGTTATGAAAAGCGTAAAGCTGTGGGACTAGAATTACAACTGTTTTAAATGCAAAGTACGCCGAAAATTACCGCAATCTTGTAAAGCCTGAAAGCTTTTGAGTTCGACAACCAAAGAGGGTGCTTTTCGGCACCATGTTACCACTAATAATGAATTTGTAAGGATTCTTCAGTAACCTCAGCCAGTGCAATGTCTCAAAAAGTTTTGAATTTACAGCAAATCTGAAGATGTCAAAATGGATTTTCAATTTGACGAGCTCACCTGGTGAAAACAGAACACAAATACGCTTGGATAGAGAATCCTAGTAATGTTCAAACAAAATGTTCTTACAAAGCACGTTCCTCTGGCAAATTCAACAGCCAAACAATTTACATCAGTCCAGTGGTCGTCAGAGGCCTGTACATATGTTACAATTGTACATTAACTTGATATACAGTATTACATTTTTCTCAAAGGCTCTTGTTTCATCCCCTGCATCAACATTACAACAATATTACATCGGTATGCATACAAGTCCTAAGAACCCACACCACTTAAGAAGAATATTATATATCTGGATCTGTCCTTTGTCAATAATTTCATAACCACCGTTAGTTTTGTTCTTTGTTTACACTATGTTCAGTCTGATTATGTGCAACCTAACTATCCAAAAAGTTTAACCTCAGCAAAGAGGGAAAACATTTCAAACTTAAAGGAACAGTGTCGCGGATTGCATGCATGTGCAATAGCGATACATCAGCTTGAAAAAGCTGGCAAGGTTTTTCAAGTTTCGTCGCTGATCTTTTTCTTTGATTTTCAACGCCATCTATTTGACATGGAACAAACTAACAAAAATCTACAAAAGTGAAATACAGCTGATGTTTCGATGTGTATTATAAGGAATACTACCCGAAATCAATCCCACAGACCAAATTGAAGATGGCCGACAGATAGAAAATCTGTGACTCACTTGAGAGAATTATCTCGAACGCTCCGCCGCGACACTGCTCCTTTGACATACGATTTCCAATCTTACTAAATAAACTTACAATCTGCCATCGGATCAAAAATGAGAACAATTAAGCAAAATTATTTAAATTTCCCCGAACAGCTGTACTCATCAGTAGATAAATCACTAAGAATCCTAAAAAGTCACTGAAATAATAAAATATGGAATTTGATTTATAACCATGGCTGGGAAAGGCTATGTTTTAGCAATACTATCATGTTCCAAGAATGGGTTGCCAATTTTGGCCTCAAAATAGAATATCTGACTGAGCTGACCAAGTCCGGTATGATTTACCAAAAATCTTCCCTACAGTGGCCCAGCATTTTAATGCCTTATAAACTGTAACTATAACTTCCAGGTTTATTATGTAATTGAGCTAGTTCAAGTTCCTTGCTCATTCTTATGCAAGTGTCAATAAATCTTATGAATTCTGTTAAAGAAAATGCTCTGACGTTCATGTAGAAGCTGGCTAATGCCCTGGAACTGGAACCCTGCCAATCAATTCTACAAAAAGTACTGTGCAACATACTCATTTAAACTGCCCTGAGTAAGCCGTACTACCCTTGATCTAAGTTTCTAGTATTCTCTGACCACATTCAGGGTTGCCATTCAATAGAAAAATTCCCATTCATTTGAACCCTGACAACAAACCAATTTTCATTGACCCTCCAAGGCAAAACCTTGGGCAATAAAGCTTGTCATTAATTCATTTGTAAAAAGTTTTTGAAATGACATTACCTTTACCAAGAAGGAAACTCTTACAAAACTACTTGCTAGCTGAAAGCAAATTCCCTGACTTTCAGGTACAATTTAGAATTCCCCTGACTTAATACACAACTCCGACTCCTCCCTGACCTTGAAAAAAATCTTTTGCCCTGACCATAGTAACCCTGATATTTTAAAATGCCATAATCATAATCCCAAGAAAAAAGTCCTTGGAGGAAGCTGGACAATTATTGCCTACAAAAGGTGAACCCCTTTGTGTATGTAAACAGGTACTCCTCATGATGACTGCTTTGGGGGATTCCTTACAGTAATTAGCTTAGAATAACAATTCCTTGGATTGGCAGTAATTTGAGTATGTGTTTATAACGAAATTTACAATATCTTAATGATGAGAACACAGACATGACTGTCACAAATAAATTAATAGTTGCTCTTTGTTGAAAAAGATTCAAATCTTAAATCAAGTATATGAAAATTTAACTCATCCATTCAAAATCTGTTTAAGAGCGACACCCCAAGTACGCTGCTAGGGAACAAACTGTTTATCTTCCCAGTTACCTCCACAATTAAGCAAACAAAATCAACATTTCTGCTAACAAAGGGAGATAAAATTGTACATGTAAATGATTCCTTAAAAGCTTAACCAAAGATTTATCAAGATTCAAACAAAACTATTAGTTGCATCTAAGCATGGTCAAGTTGTTTCCAGCTGTGTAATACACGTCAGGACTTAGAATACTTGACGACAAGAGATTTCATGTGTGAAACTGTATTCCATCACCTTTTGGTGACACGTCTTGATAAAAATGCAACTGATAGTAAGAATTTCAATTAATTACTGAAACATGGGTTTAAAGGAAGAGCATAACATGGGAAAAATATTTACCCTTCTCTCTGAACTAATTAACCAGGGAATAACATGAAGCAACTTCCCAGTGAGTTATTCTACAGCAATGGGCCATTGCTCATGGGAAGGAAATCTGGCGTAGGCTTCATAGTCATATAATACTTCTCTAATTTGGCTAGAATATGTTTGCCATATGTGTACTTGCGCAGTGTTGCCACATGTGGTCTGATCCTGTGCATAAGCAGTTTCCGCTGAGGAGGTTCCGCCACGTCAATCATTTTCTGGATGACATAATTAGCAAACTGATCCTTCATCATGGTGTACAATGCACTAATAACAAGAGATGAATTTACATTAGCAAGGTGAAATTGGATAGCACTGACAAATTCTATGGTACATCAAGAGAACATCCCACTGCTGATGTGGTAGTCTACTCTCCTCAGCCATACGATTGACATTGTGCTGTGAATGTAAGGAGAATTTAGACATTTATCCCCAGGGGTTTAAATGGAAGTGAGATCTGGGTACCAAAACCTGTATACCCTGAAATGAACACAGTATGCTAAGAGCAACCTTCACAAAAACGAATTCCTTTCCAAACACCGCAATTGCTGATCTCTGATCCAATTTTCCTTTGAGTTAAGCATGCCATCAACAAAACATTACTGCATTATCTTGAGTTGAATTAAAGCTGTCCACCCCAACCTCACAAGTTTCAAGAGCTTATGCATAAATTCCATTCTCTGAGGAGTTTGGAGGATTGTTTTCAGCAAATGATACACTTAAGAAATATTCTTTGATTTCCTATCTCACTGTGACATGCAATAGTTAAAGTACACCAACACTAATTAAAAATATTTTTTGCTACAATAAATCTTTGCACCCATTTGAGATGCATTGTGCCTTTTTTTTTTTACCAAATCTTGACTAGTTATCTTCATTTGACTTTTCTCAGGTTGCAAAAGTTACAAAATCTGGCCATCTGTTCCATGGCCGAGCTAGTGAGGGGCTTAGGTCTATCCTCGATATGACATCACAAACAGATTTACATCGCATTAAGTCTTTGTAAACATGCATGCAAAGCAGTTTGTGACATCAAATTGAGAATAGACCCACACTCAATGACTCGCTCATGTACCCAACAATCCTTCATTTCATGTAATACATAAAATATGAGCGGGAGACCTTTATGGGCAGTTAAAACGGCGAGCCGCAGGCGAGCCGTTTTAAAGCCCATAAAGGTCTCACGCGAATATTTTATGTTACTTGTGAAATGAAACAATAGATTGTGTTTGTCGTGTTTGTAATGTTAATCAGTAGAGATCTGTATCAAAGTTAATGCATACTAATTAGCAGAGCAGGACACTTATGAAAGTTAATGATTTTTACTGGGGTTTAGAGAGGTATACATGTGACTCAAATACTACCCGTAGATTGGTCGTTAGTCTTATGAATTATTAATGCATTTTACAAGTATGTTTTGAAGGCAATAGAAAAGTCAAAAACTGGAAATAAAGGTGTAGTGTTATTTTAACGAAAAAAATTTTTTTAACCCTGCCTTTAAAGTTAAAAAATAACAGCAGAAACCACGAGGGCACTCCTTGGGGTTGCACTTTTTAGAAGAATGAAGTGCCATTGATTTGGCCACATTATCCCTTCCCCCTTCTCTTCACCCTATCCACTCTCTCTCCTAACCCTTCCCATCTTAACTACCCACCCTCTCCTCCCTCTCTCTCGCACCTCATCCCCACTGACAATCTCAGATAACACTTTTCAAACACCCACTTGTTTCTGGAGTGACACACTGCAAGGAAAAATGAGATTGACTCCAAACTTACCTATCACTGCTGCTGCAGACCTCATCAATGAGCATGGCTCTTTCTGCGCGTGATGCATGAGTCACGCATTTCTCGACCACATTGCTGCAGAGTAAAAGAGCCAGTCCCAGGTCAGGTTACACAACACTGCTCAACAAATTGCAAAAAGAAAAGAAAAGAAAGGAGAAGGAGAAGGAGAAGGAAAAGGAAAGAAAGTGCCAAAAAATTACTGACTGGACTTGAACTATTGAGTCCATTTCTTTTAAAAGTATTTTTATTCACACACTTCTTTCACTCAAAGTTACCTTGCAAATTTATGCTGGCTGAAGATGAGAATGTTGCCCCTGAGTTCGTGAACAATCTTGCTTTTGTCTTCGGGTGTACCGTGCTCCAAGACGTGCTGAATAACATAATTGCCATACTGATCCTGCACCAGTCTCTCAGTGTGCTGATGCAGTTCGTCCAATATGGGGGAGGTCTGCTCTGGCATGCAGTGCTCCAGGATGCGCTGAATCACACGGCAACCATAGGGATGGGTGGACAGAGCATAAACCTGTGGATGATTGAAAGACATCATGAGAGCTGAAGATGTGTACAGTCAGATATCTGCATGTGGACACTTCCGATACGCAGCTCTAGACCTCCCATAAGGAGACACCAACCCACTGGGTCCTCATGTTTTCTCTTCTGGGACTCATAATTACTTTACAACCTGTTAGCGGGGGTTGGGGAATCTTGCAAGACAGAGTCCCCTGGATGAGGTGTCTTTCAGCAGAAGATCCCCCTGACATCCTTTACAAACTTTTGAATTCCCCCACCCCCTAGGTAATCTTTGATCGTAAACAATGTTAAGATTTTTCCCTTACCCTCGGGCAAAGAATCCCATCCATCTCCTTGTATTCCCCCACATATCTCACTGGTTGGCCTGGGGTTGACCCCACAGGAAAGCTAATGACATGTGCATTAATATTGGAGGTGTGGACAATACAATGTTTATCAAATGACAAGAAAAAATGCACCAGATTTAACAGCCACCATGCCAATCTAGCTAATAAAATGTAAGAACTCAAGAAGGCAGCTGAAAAGTCACAGAGAATGATGCAAGTTGGTCTGGAAAAGGTATTGCTTTCTTGAGGTACAGAGTACCAACCAAAAGTATGGCTCAAAGGAAGTTAAAAGATCATAAATACCCTTATGGACAATGAAGTGCAGGATTTACCTGGGCTTGAAAAGCTCCAATGATAAACTGAAGTGACGATGGGTCCACACACTCAATACACTTTTGTACCACATGGTTTCCATTCTGGTCTTTGACACACTTCAACACGTGCCCATCCAACTCCCTGACGAGATCATTCTAAAATAAAATGAATGAAGATTAACTTCCATAGATCATGTGTTTTTGTTTGATTACACTACTTTTTAGATCAGCCACTCCTGGTACAGAGCAAACAAGGTTAATGGTTGATTGTTGAGGATCACGCCATTTTTAGGAAATTGCACCAAGATTCCAATCTCCTACAGGTACTCTGCACATAAAACTAAACCAAGAACAGTGCAATGAGATCAGCAAAAGACATACTGTTGCACCTTTCCCTTGACAGACATCAGTAAATGGAGGTGAATGGTGATTGATGGTTATTGACGGACATTGTTTGCTCCTCCAGGGAGAAGAAAAAAGGGCCAACAGTCAGTTAGACTGTTGGTTTCTTCATGAGGTGCACAGCAGCAAGCTTAATATTCTACCGACACTAACATGAATAATTATCAGTACCCCTCAGAAGTAAGTAGACAGTCCCTCATGTCTCAATCCTCACGTCTCGATTCTCTTAACTTTTGACGATCAAGAGTTTTGAGGTGACTCTTGAGTTTTAACCAGCAGATAGCAAGCTTTCCCTTAAATAAGCAAAAAGAATGCATGTGAAATCAAGCTGGGAGGTTAGAAGAAAATACTCTTTGGCCTTTGAGTACACAATCACAAATAACACCATTCAGTAGTTTAGTAAGGACTTACTAAAATAAGAATTCATACCTGCACATCAGGTGAAATACATTCCAAGGCCTTCTGAATAACCCGGCATCCATACATCTGAAGGGCAAGTGGCAGCACATGTCCACGGATACAGTTGGCAAGATGGTGCTTCTGATCTGGACTTCCAAACTCAAAGAACTTCTGAATGACATAGTTTCCAAACACGTCTGTCATCAAACTGTATGCAGCAGGGAGGATTTCATGGAACACCATCTGCTTCTCATTGGGTGAGGCGCGTTCTAACTTCTGCTGGATGAACCTTGAGCCATGCTGATCCTGCGAGAACTCTACAATATGATTGGCCAGGTCCCGCAGTTGGATGTTAGGGTAACGATTGTTGCGGAAGTCTTCCAACAGCCTGCTCCGCCCAGTCTCTTTTCCCCTGGAGCCTCTGAAGCTGCTGCCACCTAATGCTGACCCACCAAACTGAATCCCACTTAGGCTACCAAGGGTTCCTTGGTACTTGGATTCCCGTGGTGCTGCGGCAAGTTGCATGTAGCGTGACAGACCATTGGAGATGGGGCTACCCACAGTAAAGCCAGACTGTCCTCCATAGCCTGACTGGCTACCAAACCCTGACTGACCTTGTGAGAGAAGGGGAGGAGTGGGAAGTTCTTGAGGGGTATTGTAAGAGGGTTGTGCCGAGATGGATAAACTGGCAAGGCTGTTCACGCCACCAGCTGTGGTGTAGTACTGAGCAATCCCAGCTCGCTTACCATAGTCTGTGGCATTCAGCGAGTCTCGTCTTGTGCTTCCACCTGGAATAGTCCCCACAGCACCAACCCCTGAAGAGCCTCCCACAACACTGCCAAGCATTCCCAGGGTGCTGCTGTTTAACTGCTGCTGCTGCTGTGTTTGTTGACCAAACAGACCCATGCTAGATGTGCTGCCCATTGAGCTGGTGGTGCCCATTCTTCCTGCTGCCACAGAGCTTGCCCCTGCATTCTGCGCATTCACCACGACAGGAGACATCATCCTCAGTGTCCCCATCTGGCCCGCTGCCATCTGTGCTGTAGCCATGCTGTTCACATTCTGTGCATTTCCCAACACCAAATTCCCTGACTGGTCATAGTAAGCAGTGGCTCCCAAACCTAATGGCGCAGCACCGGGAGGTGCTATTAACTGGTAGTTGGTGCCAGGTGACGCAGCTGCAGCCATAGCTTGTTGTGTGTGGGATGGCGGTGTACCAATGATCTCCATCTGCCCCTGAATGGGTCGTCCTGTCATCCCACCAGAGTTGGAACGAAGCAGCTGATGGTGCTGAGCCTGCTGTTGTTGCTGTTGCTGCTGCTGCTGTTGGAGGTAGCCTCCAGTGTTTGATGTTCCAGTGGCGGAATACATCCCCCATGGCTGGACACTATAGGCTGCATACTGAGGATGCATCACTTGTGGAGTGCCACCACTGACAGCAGAAAGAGATGGATTACCGTATGGATCCTGTGTTGGCTGAGCTGTAATAAAGTATGGGTTTGGATGTCCAAGACCAGTGGATTGCAATCCTAATTGCTGTTGTTGCTGCTGCTGTTGTTGAGCAGCCATCGCCAGTGCCAACTGATGCTGGTGAGTGAGCTGAAGTGATTGGCTGTGTTGAGAGGTGACATTATTATGGCCTTGCAAGGACGCACCTGATACCATAACAAAGTCTGAAGGGCTTGTAGGAGTGCCAATCACTGGCTCACGCTGATGCGGAAAAGACAGCTGTTCTAGTTGTACACTTTCCAGGGGGTCTATCAAAGCCACAGGTGGGGTAATGTCTTCAATGGGATCTGACTGCTTATACGGCTTGGGCTTGCTCTGTCCCACTGGAGGCTGAGAGGGTAAAACAGGTTGGGTTACCTGTGGAGCATCTTGCTGCTGTGAACCTGAGGTTGGGGAGGGCTGTCTACTGCCAGGAGTACGGCTGAAGAAACAAAAGAAACAATAGAAATTTTCATAAAATAAAGTCATGAAAATTCAAAATGTTGACTACTTAGACTGGTTCGCACATACTGAGGAGAAGTATTTTTTGTTTAATGTTTGATTCCTTGACCTTGTAACTATCTATAATTTGTAATCAATTCTGCGAAATTTAATTTAGGTTTTTCATAGCCTTTGTTTTAAGTCACTAAAGAACAGGCTTTTAAATACCAATTTTTTTCTTGTTGATTTTATTGACTGAATACAAGACCTCCATTGTCCACTTATTTCCTTACCGTAGGAACTTAGTGACCACTTTCATGTAAATTTCCATCAACACACCACAAACATATTAACATACATAAAATTATACAATGTACCAAAGTGTTCTACATATATTAATTCTGTTAGTCACCTGGGGACTAATGTTACTCGTCAGCTCATTAATTACAAAAAAAAGGTAAGCCTCAAATAACAAGAACAAGTGAATAAAATAGAAAAAAAAAAACACCATGAAGAACTTCAATATTAATGAATTTGCAGACCTTTAAATATTAATTCTTGTATTTCCCATCCGAAAAAAAAATTTTTTTTCAAGCAGTTTTTATTATTTCAAGCACTTTCAGCAGAAATTCTTCTTTTCAAGGGCTTTTCAAGCACCCTTGAAATCTGAAATTAAATTACCGGGCTTTTCAAGGTCTTCAAGGAATAGCATGAACCCTGAGACCACTAATGAATTCAGAAAAGAAAATCCAACTAAAAGACAAGTCAAATGATAGCTCTGTAGTATAAGTGGAAATAGCTATAAAAATCCTCCAAACTAACACACTGACTTTGATGAAAAATACTACTGATCTAACAACAACTGCTATTTTCACACAGTAAAACTGGTCTACAGTAGAGACCTGCAAGGGAAAAAAGTGATTTTGAATGCACCCTTATCACGGTGCTGAGATAAGAGCAGAATCAATACAATTTGACACATGCAACTGCACCTGCCTCCATACAAAATCGCTGTTAAACCAGCAAAATGTCTGCCACTCCTGGATGCAGTTGGCAAATGGATAAAATTTTAAACACATCTGGGTCAAGGTCTCCCATTGTTAGAACTTCTCTCAAGGGAAAAAAATCAAAGCAACGGCAATCGACTCAATTAAGCTGCAAGTGGCAGTAACAGACCAACAGTAAACACAGGCAGCTATAAGCTTTAAACTTGGTATCAAATGCATCTGGAACAATACAAAACAAAAAATAAAAACAATGTACTTCGCACAAGAAGGAGGTTTATAAATTAATGGGAAAAACAGAATGATGGCAAAGTGAACAGGGAAGAAAGCCTAGCATACCTGACAACACTAATCATGTAAATATTGAAGATGCATCAGAGATATCTACGCAAAACCACAAAAACTTGTAAGTGTCGATCATCATGTTTTTGCAGTCTCAAGCCCAAAGCTCGCATTTCTTGAATGAATGGAGCTCTCTTAGGAAAACAGACTGATTAAATTGATCAGACTCTTGTAGTCCCACGATGAAAGCCTGTTCAATAAAACTCTGATTCAGACAAAATTCATTAATATTTCATGACCCTTTTTTAGAATTCATCCTAAGGGAAATGCATAATTTAACTCCATTGTTTCATAAGGTCAAGGTCTTGTTTTTAAATAAAATAAATTTTCAAATATAAACAGGACTGTGGCAAAGAGCATGCAACTACAGCAGAAGAGTAAAAGTACCCAAACAATGGTAAATATTTTAATTGTGCAATGTGTTCAGTTAGGCAACAAGAGAAAACAAAACCTTGGTAATAATCTAGTAAGTACATCCCATGGTTGGTCTGGTTAGGAAATTAAATTTCATATTTAACTGTATGAGGAGGGTGTATGAAAAAGACATTTGTTATGATCAATAAGACTGATGGATCAAACACATTTTGGCATAAAGAATAAATGAAATATATTTAAAAAACAAATTAAAATAATTCATTGTCTGTCTGTTCACCATAATGTGTTTACTGCAATGAGGCAAAAAGCTATGAATGTGGAATGACCACACATAGTTGCTAAGTGTCTTATATCTCGGTGGTAGAGCAAATGACCTAGTAATCTGATGACCAGAGGATATACATAATTGGGAGAATTGGGTTTCTTTGATTTTTCAAGCATACTTGTGTTACTGACTAAAACAACCCATCAATCATATTACCTAAGAATCACTTTCCAGTGCTAAGGTTTGTTTTTAGATTTTTTCTGGATGTTTTGTTTTTTGTCACTCTTGGCCTTGGTGGGAGGAAAGGGAGGGCATGTCAAACACCAAAGAAAACAAGACCAAAAAAGTGAAACAAGTCAAAGTGGCTATGAGCCACTGAATTTGGAAAATTAATTATAAACCATTCAAAGGTATATGGTTTTCATTCCTATGTTGGGAAACATTGGGCGCTTTCCATTGAACAAAAATCACAAGTACAATTTTTCGGAATTTTCAAATGGTAGGTGTCCGACCATGTCCCACAAAAGTTATCAAATGTAAGTCCCTCCTCTTCTGTAAATGTCTCGCTAGTAGCTTCTAGTATCTTGATGAAATTTGTTTTTCCATTTGCCTGTTTTCGTGAACATTTCTCCTGAATTGACTACCCCTATTTTGAACGTGTTGTTCTATGTTCCTATGATTGTTTGTGTGCTTGATTTTTAACCTAAATGTATTTATAAATTAAATAAGCTGTGCCCAATAATTCTTATTTCAAAGTTGTATTTTTTTGAGGAGCCTGTAACCTGAATAAGCCCCAATTGTTTCTCCACAGGCATCCTCACCATATGCTTCTCTTACTTAGAACTGTTATTTACCTTTTGTATTTTAATATATATTTTGTAATGATGTGTAAGGAAAATGGCAAAACAAACTGAAACTGAAACTGAATTGTAATTTTGGTCATACAGTTTCATGATTTAAATTTTGATCACATATGCCAAGCGTTATGCACTGGTTAGCAGAGGTACAAACAGTTAGACTTTCTAGTCTTCTCGGATAAGGACGATAAACCGTAGGCCCCGTCTCACAACTCTTCATAATTCTCTGATTCTGTGGGACGTAAAAGAACCACTAGGGACGTAAGAAAACTCTGGCAGTGACCACCCCTAGTGTCTGTCTAAATTTGATATCGACATTACGGGGCACTCATAACTCAACTTCATTAATTGTAAACTGCGTTATAAATGTTGTTCCTTAAACAGACAGTTGTTGACAAAATTTTCTTCCATGAAAACACTTACCATAAGCTGACAAAGAAAACTACATAATATACTGTAGCACCCGAGATTTTTCTCAGGAAGGTGAAACACCTGTTCATTGTATGGTTTATCTCCCCAGTAATGGCCACATAGTGACTGTGAGAAGCACAAGGAATATACAAAACACTGCACCAAACCAGTGAGACACTGGGGGCAGTTTTGATCTCCAACGACATGGCAAGGAACAGACATCATGGGTGATGTGTCTCAAGGACACTCAGCTCCTATCAGCCATTAAGACAGAGCCGGTGAGGGCCAACCCACTGGGTGTCACGTTGGACACAAATCCTACTCATCAGGAAGTACTCATAATCAAGTACATGAAGATGATAAGTGAGTGAGTGAATAATCAAGTACACAATACACCTCATGAGAAGCGAGTCACTAGAAGTGGTGCACCAATCATAGATTATAACTGATAATTGATCAAAAACTTTAAGCAATACGATAATCGATTTTATATAATAAGGTGAATAGTTCGCGTGTTGTGATTGGTTCTTAGCTATGATCTATTAGAGGACAGGACACTGTACGTCATCACGACCCACTTTTTTCCCAGAAATGTGAAAATAAACAAGTTTTTCGCTTGCATTTTGTTTCTTGATTATATAGAACAAATAGATTCCATGTTGCCATGCGTCTGTTCAGTAATAGATCACAGAAGACATCAAAATGTGGTAAAAACATCAGTAACACTCGCCTCTGGCTCGTGTGCCACTTCTTTGTTTTTACCACATTTTGACGTCATCTATGATCTATTACTGAACAGATGCACGGCAACATGGAATCTATTTGTTAAATGGATGATGTGCAATTGATTATCGAGGAGAAATAAAACCAGCAGCTATAATCCATTAAATGCTTCTTTTCTGCTACGTTTTTCGTATTTTTTGTCCGGTTCCAAAAACAGGGCACAACACGGCTGTGCTTGCTTTGTAAGGTTTATTTGATCAAGCATATTACAGAAAAAGTCATGGCCAAGGCAATTTGCAGGATACACCGAAAGGAGTGTATGTCAACAAGGGTACTTTGACTTGTACACAAGTGAAAAATAAATGGATTTTTTAATCAGTAAATTTTTCCGATTATAGCTGATGATCAATCGTTCTGATGAATCTTATTATGCCAATGATCGATTATGAAAATTCAGCTGATTCCCAACATTTGTCTCTAGAACTTTCTCTTTCAACTTAATGATGCTAATCTTAGAGAAGGCTAGAATTCAACCGAATACAGTACCTAACATAATATTATAAAGCCCTAGGATTTGGAGACAGAATCATGTAGCTTGCAGAGGAAAAAATACATTCCTTGAACATCAGGGACCAAGGGCCATTTGCTTAAAACAAAATTAAGCTAACCCAGGGTTTATGTGAGCTTTGAGTCTGATAAAATTACTATTTAAACCATTTTCACCTTGCAGTTTTGATCTGTACCTCTCTTTACCTTTCAAAAACATTTTCAACTAGGGAGAAGAAAACCTTGCTGGATTTCGATCTTGCTATACGAATCTCACCTGAAACTGCCAGAAGCCTTGTCATCATCGCCACTCTGTTTACGCACAGGCTTGGGTGATTCATGCCCCTGCTCATCCTGTAGTGCATTTTTGACCTCTTCACCTGTTCCCTCTTCAAAGGGTGATCCTCCTTTGCCTTCTCTGCCGTCTCCATTGACTTTTGACCCCTTGTTAAATACAACAACAGAAGATGGGTAAGTGCACTGTACAACATAGGCCAAAGTTGAAGTTTAAATTGCCCCAAAGCCTAGCTTCCAAAACAGTGTTGCAAAAAGTTTATGATTAGACAGGGGTTTCATTGGAAGCCAGCAACCGGCGAAAATCGCCGCCTACTTCATCAGAATTTACTTTTTTCCGCCACCTGCTTGGTCCATATTTTT
This sequence comes from Pachyseris speciosa, assembly GCA_016490735.1. NCBI lineage: Eukaryota > Metazoa > Cnidaria > Anthozoa > Scleractinia > Pachyseridae > Pachyseris > Pachyseris speciosa. Next base: position 679,762 of record JAEMWC010000168.1, on the reverse strand, counting down.
ACTCAAATTATTAAAAAAATTCATCAGGTCACCGCCTACTTTAGTTAGCTCAGATGGCTATTTCAAAACTTATTGAAACCCCTGATTAGAGTGACTGCAAAAGTTAGCATAATTGGAAACACCTTTTGCATTCATCCCTGTTGAGTTGGTGGGGTTTCCACTGTATTACCAACTGGAATAAAGAAACTTGTGTTTCAAATATTTGAACTACTGCAAGATATGTTCCACCATGCAACATTTAAAGCAACTGGTTTTGGAAAAACATTTTTTAAAAAAAGAAAAAAGAAACAACAACAAAAAAAAAACAAACAAACAAACAAACAAACAACTACTTACAAATCCTGCTTTAATGATCTGTGCATCCAGCTCTTGTCCACCAGGCGATGAAGCCAAGACATATTCTACCATGCTCAGCCCCACACCATCTGCTGATCTGGGTGACAGAACACTCTGAGATTCTGAAGTGGTATTAAAATTGCCCCCTTTGGCAGGACGCTGGACCATGATAGGCTGCGACACAGCATGCTCAGACTGCGCCATGTGAGGCACTGAAGGCCCCCATGCCGTCTCTCTCCACTGTTCCCCGAAAAATATCCCTGTTGTCATGCCTCCCTGGTTTTCTTCACATGAGTCCTGTACATCCCATAGTTTCTTAGCAGTAGAAGCAATCTAAGTAAGAAAAGAAAGTCCACAGATATGAATTCAAGCACTGCACTAAGAGTTACTCACTTGAGGGACAGTACCTAATAGTTACAATGCCTGTGTACACAGACACCCATGGAACTGATTACAGGACGTTATAAATCGGCCCTGTCAGAATGTGTTGGTAGCGGGCAAATTTGCCGCCTGCAGTAAATTAATTGCCCGTCACTCCATACTTGGACTTCACTGGGAGTTCTCTAGCGGGCAAGGGTCACTGGCAGTTGCTGCCCACTTCTCCAGCTATGCTGCCCACTACTACAAAACATTTTGACAGGGCTGTATAAATGAAGGGTTTCAGGGGACAAATTACTGGGACAGTACAAGTGCTTTGTTGGTGTCCCTAATCAGAGGTTCGACTGCATTCATTTAACATGTTTTCTGCATCTCATGGCTGTCTGAGAAACCAGGTTTTCTTAAGAACAGTACTTCCTTTTGTAATTATTTACAAAAGTATCTCTGTGCAGCACAAGACTTGATGTGCAGGAAAAGCAGATCTAAGCAAGGGCAACAGTTTTGTATCTCAAGAGTATTTGTCTTTGTTACCATTCCCTTACTGAGAAGCTTGCAGATAATGGGTACAAGATTGCAAATCATTCAGCTTGATGACATTTTGTAGGTCTTTCACCTTCCTGCTCCCTGGATAACATTAACATGTTTCACATTTTAGTTAATTGGTATTTCAGATGTAGCTACCTCCTCTATTGGTGTGTCTGCCTTCTTTTCATTGTTGTTCAAAGACAAGCTCTGAAACTTGTCGTCCAGTTCTCCGTCTTTGCTATTTGTCTGGAAAAAAACAAACGGTTTGGTTAAAAAAGCCTTGACGTGACACAGTAATAATAAACTAGTAGTAATCATAGATAAATTATCCCTGCTGAAAGAAAATCAACTTGTGAATAGATACATTTATCCAAGGAGCAATTTTAGTTAGAATAGAATACAATGGAATCATGAAAATTATTGTCATTAAGAATTTCAAGTGCATGAGAAATGCTGGAACAAAGAAAAGAGTTCACAATACTTTATCTTCCTTGCTTCATAACTGGGCAAAGCGAATATATTTTTCTATAGCATGTCGCAACTAAGAAACTGGCAACTGATAAAAGGCTGATAAATAAACCATACAACTAACTATTAAATTATTTTTAGCTAAAAAATGAGCTTAGCAAAATTTAAGAAAATTATAACCTACAATAACCTCAACATGCAAAAGTAAAACTGCTGTTCATTGTATGGTTTATCTCCCCAGTAATGGCCACATAGTGACTGTGGGAAGCACAAGGAATATACAAAACACTGCACCAAACCAGCGATAAACTGGGGGCAGTTTTGATCTCCAACGACACGGCAAGGAACAGACATCATGGGTGATGTGTCTCAAGGACACTCAGCTCCTATCAGCCATTAAGACAGAGCCAGTGAGGGCCAACCCACTGGGTGTCACGTTGGACACAACACTAAATAAATGTAATAATTGAATTTTGTGTGTAGAAACTTTAATCACACAGAAGAAACACAACTGTTTGAATTAGTAAAACTCTGAGTGATTAGGGGTTTCAAACTGCAATTATTTTGAAAGCAAAGGAAACAGCACGTCATTTAAGTTAAAAAGACACCCATCCCCCAATGTAAGGCATACAATTCCTTTAAAATTTTGGCCCAAAGAGGGGGCGTTTATTTAAAGGAGGGCACTTAATTGAAGGGGGAGGGTGCTTATTAAGTTTTTTTTTCTTAATATGAACTGTAACTCTATTTTAGCTAATGCACATAAAAGAACTCTGCTAGCACAAGGAGATAGAAATAACTGTAAGGGACTTACGGAAAATAGACTGTTCTCCTACATGCACTGATGCCGGCGTAGTTGAAGCTTAAAAGATTGCAAATAAAGTGACAATGGAAACAGGCTTTCCTTGTATCCCTACATTTTAAGAAAGTGAGGGGGAGGGGGGGGGGGGGCTTATTTGCTATTTGGGCCAAGAGGGTGGGCACTTATTTGGGGGAGGTGCTTATTTGAGTGTGGGAGCTTTTTCCAGGAAATATGGTACATGTACCGTATTTACTTGTGTACAAGTCGAACTTGTGTATAAGTCGACCCCCAATTTCAGGGGGGGATAACGGTTTTTCTTCATTTCTGGCTAAAAGTTAAAATTCAGATCGACAGAATTGTTCCAAAAACTTAATCTATACTTCTGAGAATTTTTTGGCGGGAATAGAGGACAAAAAAGCAGAACAAGATGCAACTGTGTTTATTAGCACTTCTACACTGTAACTTGTGCACACGAACACTTTGGATTACTTGGGGAAGCTTTCATAAATATGGAAGTGAGCCGTGTTGAAAATGAAATCTTGTCATGTTAAACTAACCTTTCTCTTAGTGTTGACATGGGAAGGAGCTTTAGTACACCATAGGAACAACAAAGAGCTTCGAAAATCGCTGGGGAAAATCGCCTTGATAAACAACACGCCATTTTGAAAAACTTGGCAACTGGGCTACGAATTTTGGGGTACTGGTGACTAAATAACTCCACGTGTTGCTAACTCCACAGCGCTTGCCAGGTCACTAAGCTACTGCGATCGTTCAATAAAAAACCTCGGTGCTATAAACAAGTTTTAGGTCATAAAAGGTCGACTTATACACAAGTAAATACGGTATGTTCTTGCTGGCTTCCCAAAGCTTAATATTGATGCAAAGAGTATTCAGTGTGTGGCTACCGATTTCAGGTTCCTACCGATTTCCTGTTTGTTTCGTTTGCATCAAGTGATTCCCCCAAGGGAATTGCACATGCTTTGTAATTTTCAGAGATTTTCAGGATTGTTGTGTCAAACAGTTTTTCAATGTACACGTACATGTACACTTTGGATGTAAATTTGAACGTGAATTTTTGACTAAATTTTCAGTGTAAAGGATTGCCTTGTTCATTGTGGAACTAACACAGTGAAGCAGGTACAGTTTACAGTAATTACTTGGTACCAAGATACAGGTAAAGCTCAATAAAATATATGCATTCAAACTTAACCATATGTCTGAATTAGGAAAAGCTTTTAAGTTTTACATCGCACTTTCAATCATGTGTATTGTAATGATCTTGCATGCGTTATACTTCAGAATGCAACAACAGTCACTTCAAAGGAAAACAGGACAGGACTGAATGCTTTTGCAAATTTCGAATTTCTTCTTAAACGAATTTATTGCGAATTTCTTCTTAAACCCCAAATGAGTTAGCATGAAATTTCTGTGTGATAAGTTAATCAGGCAATCAAGAAGAAAACTGTACAGAAAACCATAATGTAAAGGATAAATGCCTGGATTTACATACTGAAAGTTTTTTCACCTATCAGCATGCTACCAACATAAACAAGCTTGATGGGGTAATGACAATTATGTGAAAACTCCAAACATCACCTGGGATAATTACAAAATTTTGGCATACAAAACTGTTTAAAGGTTACTGCTTTGAGGACAAGATCAAAGTTCCCCTCTAAACATAACACCAGCATACTATTGAACAAACTGACAAATACATAATTTGCTAATTGATGGGTCAAATGCTTAGTTCAAAGCCCCTCCTGTACACGTAGCTAACAGATAAAAACACCAAAAATGGAGCATCGACGCCAGTCCCTTCACTCACTCTAACAACCATGAAATAATGATTGGGGAACTTTCAACAATATCATTAATGCTTGTTGTAGGCCATAAAATTAAACTAATCAGTTCCACAGAGTGCATAATTGATGTATGTTCATCAGGCTGATAAGCTGAATCCTTATGAGCTTTCAAAGGAATCCCTATGGCCTAATTTCCACAACAACATAAATTTGCATTTACAAACATATAATTTAATTTACTTTTAACCCAATTTTTGACTCTAACAGTTGTAAAAGGTAGGGCAGAATGAGGCCTCAGAAACACACATTTCGATGAAGGAATTTCGAATCCTTTCATTTTCAATTTCAGACAACAGCCGACTTTAATTTCAGGCCGATATTGTTGTTGGCTGAGAGAATCATTCAATTTTATCCGTGCACAAAAACACGAGCTTACGAAACCGTGACAAAGGAATAAGAGAGTTCCTTCCTTTGTACATGACCTCAGCGAGATAGCAAAGCGACAGGGAAAAGAAAACAGAGAGATCGAATACAGCTTCATTCACGCAGAGACAAATTTCGTCATCGAAGCCACCCTTGATCAAATGGTAAATTGAGGAAAAAATTTGAAAGTCGAATTCTGCAGTTCTGTTGTCACAATATCTGGTTTTGACATGCACGATTCACAAAATATACGAGAAAGAATAACACGACGCTGTTCGTGTAAATATAGCGACGCTATCTTCAATGTTTCTAAGTAAAAACACAAAATTTGCAACTGGGAACTCGAAAGGGAAGCGCGACAGCATTCACGCGACCTACTTCTGATTGAATGCTTCCCAATCTTTGCGAAAATTAACAATAAAATACGCAGTTCTTCGTTGCAAAGGTGGACGCTCTCATTTCGCAAACCTCTTTCCTACTGGGTCCACATTCGCAACAAATCCCTGCTTAAACACTGAAACTAGCTAGCTAGCGTTGGTACTTTGTTGACATTAAACTATAAGTAATTCTTACTTGGTCGGACATGCCTTCACCAACTGAAGACCATCGCTGGCCTGAAAAATTGCTTTTGTCGTTTTCTGCAACTGTTTTGGAAAAGCTTGTAGCAACGCCTTGACGCTGAAAGAGATAGCTTGCGACTTCACCGTTCGACTTTCCACCTACGATTTCAAAGCCTTGGTTTGCAGTTTTCGATCCACCATTACTGGTGCGTCCACCAAGTTTTGGAGTCATACCATTGTTGTGGTACGCTCCATCGTCCCATCCAACTTCGTTCATGCCAAGGACACATGGAAAACTCATCGGACGGATCTAAACGCAAAAAAACGTCCCACAGTCAACAACGAACTCAGCGTATTGTAACTGGTTGCGATACGGGGGTGTGACTTGCAGCGCTTGCAAAAACTGCGAAGAAGCAGAGAATTCAATTGTAAAAATAATCCGCAGGACATGTAGAACAATTATTTGTGGCCTCAAATACTGTATAATAACATTTGTAACACAAAGGATGGCCGATAAACTAACCGGATGCAAAAGGACTATGAAAGAAAGGCCATTCTTGGCATGGCCGTCGCTGGCTTGTCAGATAAGGACAATCCCATGAGGCCTCACGGGCTGAAGTGTAAACACGTGGTTCGCTTCTGACCAAGTTGGAACACGTGCAAAAAGACACCATTGGAACTTTTTCGTAGGTCAAAATACGCCACGATAAAAAATAATAACTCTTGACCCTCGGGAAAATGCTACATTTCAAACGATAAGCCAAAAATTTAAAAAGCTGAATGGTACCTCTAGCTTCGAGTAAAAGTCTTAGTGTGTTTTCCTGCAATCCGGAAACATGTGAAATTAATATTTAAAACACGATGTTTTTGCCATTTAAAGTTTCATTAGGGACAAGAATAAACTTGCAATGAACAAGGCAACATATTTCAGTGAAAAGTTTGCGTGTTGCTTTGGACTTTACTCAAAAAGATTTTTAGCGGAAGATACAATTTTTGTCGCTCTGATAAGTTTGTAAAGTAAACAATGTAAAGAATGTAGCTTAGTTCAAATGTTTTCATTATTCATGCACACAAAGCAAACCAAGAATAACTTCAAGAGAATTTTACGCGCATTAAATAAAAGAGAAAAATAATTTACCAATTTGTCCTATTATTGTAAAACCTCGCAATAATTAAATGCCTTTTAGTTATTGGATTTGGTTTGTTACGGTTCACTCGGCTGGTTGTGAAAGCCCCTCAATGCCAACTCGATGTATCAAAACAATATTATCTTTAGATTTTCCTCCGATCGAGTCGCTGACGAAATACAACCAAATACTTACATGATCACACTTGACCAAACCGCAAGACTTTGACTTCCAAGCCCAGTTGTTGATTTGGGAAGGAAAAGGAGGCTTTCTTTGAAGTTTGCTTGTCATTTCATTTTTCGATGTTGCAACGAGAGTTCAAAGATTTCCCACCACTCGCTTTGTGAAAGACAAGTAAAGGAACTTGTGCCTCGTTTTCACTTTAGATGCGCTTCCGCCTCACATTCGCGTTGCCAACTCTTTTACCCACCCTGCAATGCGGACAGTACTTCTCTCGCCTTCCATTTAGAAATGGTTTCTTGCCGCTTCAAAGGCTTTTATCTTTTTATTTTGACGTTATATACCTCTTTGGTTGTTTATGCCGCTAACGTAGATGTTCATCAAAATTCAGGTATATACTTCATCCGCGGTAATTTAAGTAATCTTGCTAATTCGTAGGATCCATGCGTTCTCAACTCAGTCTACTGCTGGAGTAGGCAATCTGATGTAATCGTAAGTTTTGCCTCCTGTCACGGCGCTTAATTGCTTATCCAAACGAAGGACAGACAGTGTTGTGCTTGATCAATCGTGTTAAGCAGGCCGTCAAACTTGATTACCTACTTTTGCAAGAATTTAGCTATATCGGACTATAGTTATCCAACTTCATTTAGATTGAGGTTTATTTTTCGAAAACGTCCTCAAATTGAAATTTAACAATAGATATTAAATTAAGTTTTTTTATTCACCGATTTGTTCTTGGCAGTCTTAAATTACTCCATTTTTATGCCGCTATTTTACCAGTCATTCCGCTGTTCTGAGAAGTTAACCTTCATTTCTTTCCTGTGTACCTTCTTTCACGATTTGAATTAAGCTGAAGTCATTTTCTGAAGTATCACTAGTCTGGTAAATGGCTGTGTTGGATTTCACTCGTTTTCCAAACTAACGTTTGAGAAGATAAGCAACAAACTTATATGTTATCATCTGGCCTTATCAATATTCACCTTTATAATTTTTAATGAAAATACCAATGATGACAATGAATTAACGAATTAGTTCTTTTATATTTTGATCACCTTAACACTGATGATAGTTTAGTTTTTTTTTATTATTGCTATCACTTATCATAAACCTTATAATCTCAGAATTCTGAACTTATTAAGTGGAGCAAATTAACCCTTCCAGTGGCAATGACAGTTGAGGTTACATCGTATATATTAGAACAACTTTTGCCAGTTAATTAAGTTTTCTTTAGACTTGTAGTGCAACTGAGTGGTATTATAATTCACATTAAAACTATTGAACAGGACTTTGCTGTGAAACTTTTTGTTTTTTGACGAGTTAAAAACTTGCGAAAAACATTATAATGAAAAGATTGCCTTGAAACTGATGGATATTGAAATGTTTACTTTGAATCAGATTTAAGCAGATATAAGGGTATGGTTTAAGTATCTTTATCACTTACCCTTTGATCTGGCAATGGCCTGTTGACAGCCTCTGGAAGTGTGATAAAAACCATTCGTACTCTGAATGATTTGATCCTCGTTAAACATCTCAGAAATACATTATAATATTAGAGGCAACTTAGACTGAGGCTTCAAGTAAAGTTTTGGTCATATAGCAAGTTCAAATGTTTTCACCGACTGGGAGGTATGACACTGGCTCAGTTGGAGTGTTGTCAAGTTAATTAGTAATTAACCAGGTTAACAGTGTGAATTCTAAATTATCTCTCATGGTGTTTCATTGGTGTGTTCTTTGTTTTGTTTTCAGTTCACTAATTTTGAATGTTTTCCACCTGTTTCATTTGTGCTGCTTATCAACCGATTGTGAAGTCCATAACCTTTGTTATGGCATACTGATTTGAATAAAGTTAGGTTATTCGACCCTCAAACATTTTCACTCCAGATGCTGTAAAGTAAAAAGTTCTCTAACTCTATATGGCAGAAATTTTGAATAGCAAAGCTTTTGTTAATATGTACAGTTCTCTTACAGTAACTTTATTTGAGTGGAGCACAGTCTAAAAGTTTTGTGTCCGCACGTAACCTAATTCAAGGTGTAATTCTGAAACCAATTGTTTATAAAATACTATAATTTCAAAATTAGGTATATAAACCATTAGAGTTGGAACTCAACTAAACAAAACTTTGTTTTATAATTTATCAGAAATCTTTTCCACCAAGTAGATCAATTTGTGCCAAATCTGTATAACAATCATAATTTTGCTAAAGCTGGAAATTGAACAAAAGCATGTGAAGGAAACGTCAAGTCCACTGTGAGGTAAAATCATGAGGTCATCAGAGTAAATGTTGTACTTGTGATCTCTCCAATTACAGCAGTAGGAAGGCTTTGTGTTATTCTATGCAACTGAAATCAAATTGTTATTGATCAGTTTTACTCTAACTTATTTACTCTAAAGTCTTTTATTCAATGTTATGTTCGATTAATTGTACATAAGTTTTATAACCATTTTGGAGGAGAAGAGGTACTCTTGTGTAACACTAAATTAAATTTGTTATTTCAGACTCTTTCTTTATGTGTTTGTTTGCCTTTCATCTCTGAAAAATGCTATGAAACATGTTAAGTAATTTCCTATTGAGAAAAAAGAAACACTGATATTTAGAGTGTTATCACCACAGAAAAGCTAAGCACTGTCCATAATAGCTAGTTGAACATTAAAATTTCATCCACAGACTCAAAAGTTAGAACCACCTTGTAGAGCTTATTAATGACAGGAAAGTACTGCTTGGTAGCTTTCATTTGAATGGTCACACTTTAGGATTTCATCCACAGACTCAAAACTTAGAACCACCTTGTACAGAATAATAAACACCACTAAGTGAAAATAGTGCTCAGAAATGTTCAACTGAATGGTGACACATAAGAATGGATTTGAAAATTATATGTGGAATAATACTCCAGAAAGATCAGACAGTGGTTTAATGCACAAACATTCAAATGTCAGTGGTAAAATTTGGGCATGCACAGTGATATTGACAACAATTTCATGTGTAAAAAGCCCGGGGGAGCTACTGAAAAAAATTTAATAAGGAGAGGCTGCGCCCGAGGTCCAATCCCTAACCCTTTTATATACCATTTTTGACAGAAAAGGTACCCCTTTCGTATACCTTCCATTGGAAGATGGTACCCCTTTCACAAGAAGTCTTCTTGTCATTTTCATGTAGTGTTCAATAAATTAAAACATTACAGTCATAAGGTATGAGTGTTCAAAATATTTTAATGAAAGCCCTTTTAAATACCTAAATGACAGATTTCCCTACCCTTTCATATACTTCGACTCATAAAATCCCTACCCTTTCATATACCTGAAGTGTGAAAAAGGTACCCCTTTCGGGTGGAGCCTCCCCGTATAGGCCATTATAGGGAGTACCCCCGGGGTAAAAAGTGTTTTGTTTTCACAGATAGATAAATAATTTCTTCATTGAATTGCAATTAATGATATTATCGTAATCTGTTAAAGTTATTGAATTATTCCAATTTTCACACCTATTGCAGATTCCTTGCTTTGTAGAAAGTGTGGCCATGATATTACCGTAGCTGCAAATCTTGACAACAGAGCCAGCAAGCTTGCATTGCGACAGAGGAATGACACTGTACTGGGAGTTCAACAATGCTTAATCCAGCTCTTCAAAAACCCTGCTGGTAAGTTTGTACCATTAAATTAGCAAATAAAAAAGCCTTAACTGTGCTTTGTTCTGTTATAAGGCACGCAAAGGAAGTGACGAGAGCACGAGCTGCAGGCGAGTGCTTTTAACTACTTCTTGACTGCTGTTGTCAAAGAAATAAATAATTGTGACACTATTAAAACTAGAAAACTGATCCACCTGTGCTTTGGTCTTACTTTCTGTAGGTCAACACTTTGAGCTGATTACAGCCACGGCAGCTAATATCAAAAGCTACGGTGAGGTAGGCCACGTGTGATGAAAGGCCTTAGTTTTAATGCTATGTCTCTGCTTTGAATTTACCATCAGATTACAGTGCGACTACTTCAACCAAGGCTACCCAGGAAAAATTTCCTGCAAAGTAGCCAATGAATTTCCCCCTGTTGAAGGGGAAAAAAAGTGAAGGCCAATCTGTTGTTTTATCACTTGAACACTATTCACCAATTTATTTGGTCAGACCTAATGGTTGGAGTAGTTGCATTGTAAAATATCCTACTTCCTTTAAAACAATTTACCCTTCCTATCCTGTTGTACAGGCATTTGAGGAGCATTCCTGGTTTCCTGGGTATGCGTGGCGGCTAGCTGTCTGCCCACAGTGTGGTACTCACATGGGATGGTGAGTCAAATGTTTTTGCAGGATGTCAGTCACGTGGTGCAAAAACACCATGCTGGGATGCAAACAACCCACTGAGGCTTGACAAACAAAGAAAATTACCATTTTAAAACGATGTAAGCTCTTTGTTTGACTGACTAGTCCCAGTGGGTTGTTTGTGTCCCAGCTTGGTGTTTTTGTACCATGTGACTGACATCCTGCAAAGGGCCCATTGCCAGTAACCAGCTCTTAGTTACATCTCCAGGCATTTCCCAGTTTCCTTTACTTTTTGTAACATGGTTCCTTCTGCAGGTCATTTGAGGATCCTCATCAAAAGGACGATAAAGATGAAGGCAGGCATGCACATGATCATGACAGGGGACAGGATAAATATGCCGCCTCAAAGAAGCCTTATTCATTTGTGGGTCTTATTTACCCAAACCTCATCCAGGAGCACTGTATGTGGTCATTCATTGTCTGTTTCTTTAACAGGGTGGGTGGATAAGTCAGACATTCATTTGGACAGACAGACACTCCTGAAGTTTTTCATTTGCACAGTCAGACAGACAGACAGACAGTGAGACAGATAGACAAACAGACAGACACTCCTGAAGTCAGACTTGCATTCAGCATGTTGGCTATTTGCTTGGGTAGTTAGTCAGACGTGCATTGTGCAGTGAATCAGTCATTCAGTCAGACGGTGCACAAGCCAATTAGCCAGTCACTCAGTACTAAAGTTGTCATTCAGTCAGTCAGACATTCAACATGACAGTCATTCAGACATTACTCAGTCAGAGTGACAATCAGTCGGTCAGTTTTTCGGTCCGTCTGATAACTTCAGCCAGTTGGTCAGCCAGTCTTAGTCAGTCCAGCATCAGTTAGTCAGTCATTCAATCACAAATTCACTGTCATTCTGTCAGTCAGACATTCAGCCAGTAAGTCAGTCCAACAGATGGACAGTCAGCCATATATTCAGCTAGTCACACAGTCACTCTGGGGGTAGAGGCAGAGTGTGTTGGACAGTGCCCTCTATTTTAAAAACAACAGCGCCAATACGATCTAAAATTGACTGATGACCTTTAAATATATACAGAAAAACGTCTGACTTTTCGATTACTCAATACTTGAGGACAGTCTTGCAGCAAGACCCTAATCTTACGGCAGAGGACCAAAAAACCATACCCTCCCCCCCCCCCCAACTCGCCCAGCCTAACAGTCACTTTGTGGCTTTCCATCATTAGGTATCAACTTAAAAGTAGTCTTCGATGCTTAGTAACGTTATCTTGTTGTATTTATAGATGCAGACTCTTTGATAATCACTCCCAGAGCATACAGAAGTTGATCAAGATCATTGTTAACATGATTTATAGTGTGTAAAATTTTCCTGACAAATGGCGTATTTTTTGACGAAGCCACTCTCCCCGGCAATATGGCTCTGTATTTCGTCTTTACATAGCACTTGATGCCCATGCAGTGGTTTTGGAAAGCTTTTATCGCAAAAGTATAGGTAATATTTGTCCCTGTCAGTAGGCCCATGTCTTTGTCAGCGGGTCTTGAGCTGTAGAACTGTGCTTATAGCCCCTGGGTCAATTTTGCTGTTGACGGCTTCACATGGAGGAGACTTTCGTGGGAAACCCAAACTCAACACGAACTTAGGTTCAAAGAAGCAGTACGTAACCACAGTTAACAGACGTTTCAAGTGCTTTATTTATTTATTTTTTTGAAAAATAAAACGACTAACAACAAAATAATATACGAGATGTGACATCTAATCGTTCATAAATAATTTTCATCTTCTGTAACAAGCCAAGATGGGCAAAGATTTATACAAAAGTAAAGATTCTTTAAAAACAAAATCGTTCTTTTCGTTTCAACATTTTTCACCAGTGAAGACTACAAACATATACTGTTATTTTTTTCTGACATCCTTTTCAAGGACTTCAATCTTTTGACAAAGAAACCGTATAAGTTAACGGTTTTTAATGAATGCGTTCCGTATTTAATTGCTATCTGTTTTATTACAAAGCAGATTCTATAGAGCTCTGGTTGTTTGACAATCAAACTGGGGAGCAGGGTTGGCGTAGTGGTGAGAGCGCTCGCCTTCCACTAATGTGGCCCGGGTTCGATTCCCGGACTCGACGTCATAAGTGGGCTGAGTTTGTTGGTTCTCTACTCTACCGGTTTTTCTCCGGGTGCTCCGGTTTTCCCCTCTCATTTGATTTGATTTATTTAGAGTAGCATCTGTGCTTGGCTAAATAGATTTGAAATAAATAAAGTTATTATTATTATTACTTTAGAAAGAGAAGATTACGCCGCACGCAGGAAAAATGCCCCTGCGATCAAGTCACGAATGATTTTCGTGTTTCTTTTATATCACTTTCAATTGAGTGTCGTTAAACGAAAACCAAAACAATTACTCTGACCAATCACAACAGAACCAACCCTTAACAAATTAAACCGCCACGTTTGACCGTCACACTTAGGTTCTCTAAACTCCCTCCGCTACCGCAAAATACCTGCTTCAATATGTAAACTGACCTTCAACACATCGTACACAACGGAACAACAGATATTAGGATCTTTTGACCCCAAATTGTCCGTTATATTGGGGTCACTATAAACGACTTCCTCATTTTTCCAGCCTTTTGAAGGCGATTGGTCGCTTTTCATAACGTTCTATTGAGTATTTGCGTGGCTATACCCTGCTAAATATCAAAAGTAATTTTCCGAGGAACCCTCGAGAAAGACCGCGGAAGTTAAAGTGACGCGAACATACGTGCCATAGAGTTTAAACTTATTCTCCACAAACCTCGTGAAAAATTGAGAGTTTTACACGGAAAGTTTTTCAAGAAGTTGTCAAAAATTTCCATAAGAGGTTCTCCGATTTAGACATCACTTTACTACTACATTGTGTTTAAGCCGTTTCTGTTGATGATCCTTCTCTCTGATTCCTCTAATTTCTGCTGAGTGAATCAACGTAAGCTTCAGCCCATCTCTTGAGGTTCGCCTGCAATGTATAAAGCTTTGATTAAGGTATTGTTTAAGTCAGGTTCACACAATATTTTCTCTTTTCCAAACTTTCATTCGATGTGGCGATTCGTAATTAAAAACTGCGATACGAGACTAACATTGAAAGATGTCATTATTCTGTAGTGTCACAGGCATTGCCGGAGAAAAATTCTAAGTTCCGCTCACACGAGTCGAGCCTACGACCTTCCGAATTTTCTCGATGCGAGTCGAGCTTGGGGCCCGTTTCTCGAAGCTCTCGGTAATTACCGGGCACGTTAAGCTGTTTGTTTTCTATTCCAAAGGGAGTTTCAAAAGTTTTGAAAATTATACAGTAAAGTTATCAGCTAAAGAAATAAAACGGGCTTCATTGGACACCCTACTTTTCTTGAGATTTTGATTTCAAAATATGGTTTCGGGCCCGTTAAGTTACCGGGACTTTCGAGAAACGGGCCTCTGTGACCTTACGAGTTCTCCCGATATGAGTCGAAACTGTGAACTTCCGAGTTCTCCCGACTCGAGTGGAACCTGTAACCTTCTGATTACCGACAGGTTCGCTTGCTCTACCACTGAGCTACAGGAGTTTCGTGAGAGCTGTGTTAAGAGCCTGAGACTTTCTTACCATTGTAAAATAGACCGACTTCGAGTAAAACTTTGCGAGACTTTTTACTCGGGCTTCCTGTGTTAAAAGGTCGTCCGTTCTTCTTCGTCTTGCTTCATCCACAAAGCTAACTTTTGGCGTTTCTGTACAAACGCTAACAAAAATATTACAACAAGAATGCCCCCATGTTGAATTAACACATATCACGTACACGAAAACGTCCATTCATCTTGTGTTTTTGAGGTTTGGACAACTAATACGTTAAGAGAAGTGTCTAAGTTCAATAGCGAGACAAAAATTGAAGTAGTGTCAAAGGCCAGATGAAGGCCAATATGGCCTCTAGGTTTGTGTGGGATACCTGTGCTATCCCGCACTGATGTCATGGGGTTGTAAGTCCGTTAAAATGAGTTGTAACGTTTGCAATGCATTGTAGATAGTGCATCCCACACATGTATTCTTTGGGTACCTACTTGTTTGGCGTCCGTATTTGACAATCCTTCCACACAGAATTTGATAATGGAACTGTCAGAATCAACTTAAAACGGTGGAGCTCCGTAGATTTGTTGCTCCGACGTTTGGTAAATATAGACTGCAAAACCAACGGATTTTATCTTGAATTTCACCGAGGGAACGGTGAAGTACCGAAAGGGTAATTTTCTCGCTCCAGACTTTGCTTTCGAAGTCTACGCGCGTTCTTACGTTCCTGTTTTGCTGTCTGGATAAATTTAAGTCACTACTATACTGACCTTAGACCAGATCAACGAGTCGCCTATTTTCTTGTAAATGTACTTCATTTCTTCATCGCTGTATAGTTGTGAACTGATTTCGGACGCTAAAGGCTTGAAAAAAGAAAACGAAATGATAGAAGCTGATGTCAACCGGCTGTTACTATGAACCACTCCCGACCTGACCTCATTATTTGAAGGTTCGAAAGCAAAACTATCGATCGTATGTGACGATTTGGTCTTGGAATTCCATATTGCTCAGAACCTGCTGAATTTTTGCATGCAGCCTTCAATTTGATAGACAAACACAACTTCGTTCCCGAGGTCATCTTCATCCCATCCCCTGGAGCGAGGGACCGGAAGGAGAGGACCCTGGGAACGAGGTTGAGATAAACTGTATTTTGTTTCGCTCGATTGTACTGGAAAGCCTGGGTTGTTTGCATGCGTGTTTCCTTGAAAACAAAGTGCAATCGAGCAAAACAAAACACAGGTCCATGCCATTCTCGTCCCTCGGGACTTCGCTCCGTACTGCACAGACTTCACAAAACGAGTGACTCTCGAAAGATCGAATAGGTTTACGATTCTGATTGGCTTTTTCAAACAATTCAAATAAACGGAAGTAAAACAGAACTCTTACAACTCTTACTATCCTTGTCACTCCAGCCACATCCCACAAGCTTTACGTTTTCATTGCTTGTTTTATTGATATGTGGGTACTTGAGCCTGAGCATTAGCTATGCCATGCTGACGAGGCCTAACAAGGCCGAAACAGCTGTCCATGGCTGCTAATGCTTGGGCTCAATCTTTGCTTTGTAGATTTAAGGGGTAATGCCCGCTACCTTGTGGCCTTAGTGCCTTTTGAGTGGCTTCAGCTTACTTGATCACATTAATTTGTGAAGTATCCTTGTCACTCCAGCCACATCCCACACGCTTTACGTTTTCATTGCTTGTTTTATTGACATGTGGGTACTTGAGCCTGAGCATTAGCTATGCCATGCTGATGAGGCCTAACAAGGTCGAAACAGCTGTCCATGGCTGCTAATGCTTGGGCTCAATCTTTGCTTTGGTAGATTTAAGGGGTAATACCCGCTACCTTGTGGCTTTAGTGCCCTTAGAGTGGCTTCAGCTTACTTGTTCACATTAAAACGAAATGATTTTTCTTGTATTTTTCTTGAGGTGCCTGTAGCCCGAAGAAGCCTTAATGGTTTCTATATGGGCATCCTCGCCTAATGCTTTTCTTTTATCGATTATTTAATATCTCTTGTAGTTTAATATATATTCATTTTGTAATTTAAAACAACAATAAGTGGCAAAATAAACTGAAACTGAAACTGAAGTTGTGAAGTATCCTTGTCACTCCAGCCACATCCCACAAGCTTTACGTTTATAGAACACTTACAAACTCTTACGCAGGGCTGGACCCTAAGCATGCACAGTTCAACCGGAAGTCCGATATTTCGGACTTCAAATCGGATCTTTCCAGGGTCGCTCGTTTCCTTACCGCTGGTCAAGGGAAACGAAGACCCTGGGTACGAGGTTGAGGTCTATGTTTATCTATTAAACTGAAGGATACGAGCAAGATTCTGAGCAATTTGGAATTGCAAGGCCAAATCGTCACATACAATACTTTCGCTTTCAACCTTCCATTTGTTAAAGGTCAAAGATGTAACGGGTCAACCTCAACTTCAGCAGAAGTGAAAATAAATTCTTGAAATAAAAATTCAGGCTTGTACGGGAATCGACCCCACGACCTCCTCGATACCGATGCAGTGCTCTACCGACTGAGCTAACAAGGCAACGGGGTTTATGACGAACCATAGAAATGACTCTCCCAGTTAACTTTTTAAACTAGTCACAATCCAGTCAAATCTAGTCATTACGAGTTTGCAACCTTCACAGCCCGCAACAATCTTGTCCCTCGAGTCTTCGCTCCTTACTGCGCAGGCGTGAAGAAACGAGCGCTCGTTTCCCGACCGCTGGACAAAGAAAACGAAGACTCTGGATACGAGCTTTTGAGTATCAAACTTATATTTTTTAAATTGCAAGACATAGTAACAAAATGACACGAAGTGACAGCAAGTACGCAAGAAAGTAGCAATTATGAAATTAAAACTCTTACCATTATCTTTTTCTTTGGTAACAATGAAACTTCACGCACAATTTTCATAAGAGAGGAGGCCAGAACCTGTGAGGCAGCAAAGGAAAATATACATTATTGGCAGTAGAAAAAAAAAAGTACGTTTCTAGAATGCGGTCACAAAATCACTCAAAAATTGCGTACTGCCAGAAAAAGCCCTTTTAAAATCATGAAATTTGATAGCTTTATGTTTCCTTTGGCTAATGTTTGCGGTTCTTGCAGGGAATGTGTTCCACTTCAAAAAGGGTAAGAAATTTAGTAGTCGGGCGTTCCCGTTCTCCGCTAAGCTACTTGAAGAGTTCCATGTTGTGTGTCTAGCAGGTTGGTAAATAAACACACCAGCAAAAAAGTAACACGAGAAAGGGGAAAAAGCGAAGGGTAGAAAGAATAACAGCGAGCGAAAAAAAAAAAACTCGTGAAAACCAAAACTAAACAAATGAAGGAAAGACGATTAAGCAAACAAGACAGGCTGAGCCACAGAACACATTATTAGCCAAAGTATTTCAAGTGACGATTTAGGTATTCCCCTGCTCAGATAAAAGACTAAGGGCGCTTTCCATTGAACCAAAATTTTCGATATTTCAGGTCCAAAATTGAATGGAACGGGCAAAGTTCCGGGGAAGGTTTTCGAAAAGTTAGGAATACGTTTTGAGCGCACCCTCTTTGACGAAATTTCCAGAATTATCGAAATTTTCGTGTTTCATTCGCGATAGATGTCGGTTTTAGTCTCCCTACCGAGCGTGAGCTCACGTGAACAAGAGAAAAAAAAAAAAAACAATACGAAGCACCTCCGGCATGTCAATGCACGTGACCTCGAATTCTGGACGTGGTCGGACGCGTTCTATTCGACCTGCGAAAAATTCCGACAAATTTGTACCGGTGATGTTTGTTCAATGGAAAGCGCCCTAAGACATTAGAAAGTCACCGGAAGAAATGGTTAGCGACATATGCTGACCTAAATAGAACACTAGTCGAACAAAAAAAGCCCTATACGAATTTAAGATGAACGCCCCGGAGTACAAGAGTATCTCAATAGGGTTAACTGTCAGCTGTCAAACAGCCTAAAATTTAACCGTCAACTCTCAAAAAGACAGAAAACGGCAACTTTTACTGTCAACTGTCGAAAAAAGCTCTTATGATTGGTCGTCAAACGGCTTCAAGGTCTTGTAAATCTCACTATTTCAGCTGCTGATCTCGGACTCGCTTCTGGCTCTCAAAGAAGCGTTCTAACTGCTAAAACAGATTCCATCTTCCCAAATATACTCACATTATGGCTTTTCTCATCTAATGATTTACTACATTGATAACGTATTTCGAACACGCCATTGCCTGAAATTTCATTTCATTTCATCCATGTAAGACCCAAACCTCCTCCAGAATACAGCAGTTAATACTGAAAAACTTAAAAGTTAATATTAACTTCACTCATGGAAGAAATTTCCTCTTCATAACCGCCATCCACCAAAACCCCTAAATTTAATCATTAACCGTCAAAGTTACCGCCCCATTGAAATCCTTGTGTAATATTTCCGTCCTCCTTCGCTTAGGATTATTCCCATTACTCAGACTTCAAACAAACTTGAACGGTTTAATAAAGCCTTTTCAAGGTAGTCTCTCGACCTTCAGGTTTGAAGAGGCCAAGATACTTGGAACATTCTCCATAACACCATGCTCAACAGGCTTCAACAGCAATGTAGATACCAGGCCTCTTGAGATAAACAATCCGAGAAGGAGCATGGTGTTGCTTTGATTGTTAACTTGGGCCAGTTCTCCTCGGTCACCGAATGCTATGTTATCCTGTGATGTAAAAGAGAAGAAGGCAGACGTTTTGAATATAAAAAATATTCGTGACGAAAACCGGATCTCACAGTCGTGCAGTCAATTACTTTTTCCTTAATTTCTACAGTGTATTAAAAATAATAGAGCGCTTTTCAATAGGCGATTTGCATGATGGCGTCATTTTACTACAACTACCAGAATCCTTCAGTTTCTTTTTTTGTCTTGCTAATTCTGGCAATTGTTTTTAAACTCCACCGTGGTTTAAAAATTTGAATAAAGGGAAAACGACATGAATTGTGGTAGTTGTAGTAAAATGCAAATCATGCAAATCGCCAATTGAGCGTCGTAAAACCAAAGCTAAAGTAATTACTTTGGCCAATCACATCAAACGAAAAACGGCGCGATTAGCCAATCAGAATTCGAAGCAGTCACGTGTAGCCGGCGCCAAGCGCGGGAAAATGCGCGCGCCCAAGTCGCGATTGGTTTTGGTTTTGCTTCTCATTGGTTGGGAAAGTGGCACGAATTTTGCTGGCCAATCACAGAGCGAAGAAAAGCAAAAACCAAAGCAAACGAGAATTACTTTCGCCACTCAATTGAAAACCGCTCCAGGGTCAACTATTGGTTTGCAAACTGTCCCAAAGACTGAAGTCAGCATTATTGACAGCTGTCAAAAGATAGTTTCGATTAATATTGATGGTCATGGCTTTGAATAACTGTCATAATCTCTAAGATAAAAGGCGCACTGTTTGGGGCTATTCCGGAATCAGAATTCTCAGGACAGACCGTAATATTCCGTTCCTTTTGCTCCCGATAGCGGAATAAACAGAATACGGTTCACTCGGAATACGCAGAATATGCGTTTCTTTGGGAAAGTTTTGGCGGGAAATCGTGCGCGGTCTGCCAAGCAAGTGACGTGGAGTATTCCGTTTACAGAATATCAGTTATTTTGGAAAAACCTTATTCCGCTTATGCTCTTATTCCAAACCCGGACAGGAATAAGCAGAATAGTCCCAAAAAATTCGCCCAGAATCACCTTCTCCACTTGCCAAAGGTAGTCAGGTGGAAACAGGACACCCGCTTGTGTCATCTCCCAGAGGACGCCCTCCCTTGTGGCACTGAGAATTCCATCTTGTGGCTTAATTTGAATTACATTGTAAACTATAGTCTCAATCATCGAAGACAGTTCACTGATAGCAGCTTGAGAATCCTGAGATAGTCTTTGAAAAACTCCAGGATTTTTCACTTTCAAATCCAAAGCATCCTCTTGAGTAGCATCTTGAAGTGCGACATAAATTGCACCATCGCCTTCAAGATAGTGTCTTCTATGAAGTTCATCAATAGCTTGGTTTATCAGATTGTTAAGGCGCTCCATGGCATCCACTCTTCTCTGAGCCACTTTTCTCAGGAGCGAGATAAGGATGAAGCAAGCCCAAGCTGCATAGCCATAGTGCCGCAACTTTCTGGCTCCTCTGGGCCCGGGAAAGGGGTATGGTTCCTCAGGGTCACTTCTGGTGACTTGGCCGATAAAACCTTCTGGCTTAGGCAGTGGCTGAGATCTTGGTTGGGGTCTTGGTTTTGGTTCAGGGATCCGCTCTGTTGGTCGCACAGGAGTGGCAACTCCTCTTGCTATCTACATGTTCAGATGTACAAAGAAACAAGACCTGGTGAATTGCGCGTAGATCCAGTCCTTTGTGGGAGCAAACGGTCAAAATTATAATTTCAAATTACGTCCTAAAATGGCAGTTTGCCCCCGCAAAGGACTGGATCTACCCACAATTCACCAGGAACTGACCATTAGCAAAATGGTGTATTCAGTCAGGTTATCTTAAGTCCTATCCAGCGCTAGCATACATACATACAACCTTTACTTCGAAACGATAAATTTCAAAGCTAAAAGCTGGGATCGCTAACTTACTAATGGACCTCATAAAATTCACAACCTTTCCTAAAACCTATAAGATATTTACAGTTAAATAAGATAGGAATATTTTAACAGTTCAACTTGTTTGGTGTTAATGCATGTGTAAATAAATTAAATCTTCTGATCTGAAGCTGCAAGTGGATGCCGATGTCACTTTAAAATTAAAATTCTTAAAATTGTCTAGCAATCTCAGTTTCCACTTGAGACTCGCATAACAAGTATAGCTGACAAACGCGCAGTGTTTACATGTTAAGTAATTCTAGAGCAGTGCATCTCTGTGTGCAAAAGAGTCTTTCACGTTTTGGAATGGGTTTTTGTAAAAGTTTGCTGGAAACTTTTGGTTTGTGCTGCAAATTTCAGGTTCTAATCTTACAAATAAAGTTGTTTACAAGTAGGCGTGGCAAGTTCAATTTCATGTATGTACTCTAACTTGTTTTTACAACTGCTCAAGTTTATACATAATAAAACAAATAATTGGATTTGGTTTTCACACGATAGCGACAATCATCATGGCCTCTGTTTGTTTTATCCGCCTCAGCCTTCGGCTAAGGCCGATAAAATAAACCTCAGCCATGATTATTCTCGCTATCAAATTCAACCTTATTAAAAAACCTGGCAACATTTTTTCCTCAGAGTTCTTGTTGCCACCGCTGTGTTCCCGGGTTGTGTTTCAAGAAGTGGTGCATGGAAATTAATGATTATGAAGCTGAAGTCTTACATGATTCTGCAACTAACGATGCCATTTATTACTACAGATGACTTTCGAGGAAAACTGACAAATAAGCGTACCCCAGTTGCCAAATCGTCAAAGACTGTAAGGCTTGGACAGGTGCATGGAAAACAGGTTAATTACTAACAAACTTGAACTGAAACTGGAAATGGTTTTTACTACTCTGCTCCACGTGGAGATGTGTAATAATACAGGGACACCCAATGAGCCAAATCAAGCAAAAGCTGTAAAAAGGCATTTTTAAGTGCCTTGTGGTGTTTGATGTCTGTTTAAAGTGATGTTTTCATAAGCTAGGAGAAGTTGAAAATCTTCGTTTGAGAAATGAACTTTCCATGAACTTTCTAGGGAACTATTTTCTTTCCGAAAATACTAGCTGACGTTTTTGACTGCCAAAAACAGCCCTTCCGAAAACCTCAGGGGCTATGATTTCCCAATTTTGAATCTTTTAGGCCATGTTTAGTTACGAAAATCTGAGTGAACTCTTTAATCGACGTCGAAAGCGCAAGGCGAATTACCCTCCACTGAACAGATATCTACCGAAACTTGTAGTTGGGTGCCCCTGATAATAATAATAATGTGTCTGAGTCCTGTAAATAAAACGTCATTAGCATGTGACGAAAGCTTGTCACACACAACCCTAAACGGTTGAGAGGCTGTTACAGTTCTGTTGCAGTCCAAAAATATACACTGTACATCTTCTATTATAAAGGCTGTGACTGTCAGGTTTTCTCTGATGCTTTTGTTCTTTATTTTTTATAACACACAGTTGTTAGTAGTTAAGTTATTGGATTGTTACCAGTGGTTTTGGTGATGGTTTTCTTGGCAATGGAGCAGGTTGTTTCAACTTGGGAGCTGGAGGTGCCAGATCGGCTGAGATCAAAGAAGGCAATAAATAAAGTTACCATTGGTTGCCTCTTAATTGCAGTCAAACATAAAAATTAAGAAAAGTCCTTTAAAGATACATCTGAGGGCTGTCATTAGGCTGAGCTCAGTCAATGTTATGGGTGATGGATGCTTTGTAAATACCGTATTTCCTCAAATAAGCGCCTGGTGCAATTACAAGGATGTGCTTATTAAGTTTTTCTTAAAATGAACTGTATTTCAATGTTTGCTAAGTAATACATAAAATATGAGCGGGAGACCTTTATGGGCAGTTAAAATGGCGAGCCGCAGGCGAGCCGTTTTAAAGCCCATAAAGGTCTCACGCGAATATTTTATGTTACTTGTGAAATGAAACAATAGATTGTGTTTGTTGTGTTTGTAATGTTAATCAGTAGAGATCTGTATCAAAGTTAATGCATACTAATTAGCAGGTGTCTAGAAAACGAAGACCGAAGACCGAAGACCCCTAGAAAACGAAGACCTAGAAAACAAAGACCCCTAGAAAACGAAGACCTAGAAAACGAAGACCCCCTAGAAAACGAAGACCCCTAGAAAACGAAGACCCCTAGAAAACGAAGACATGAATCCTAAGACCCCGATCAAAACCGTTGGCGAAATTAGCACTGAATACGACATTTAATGGAATCATATAATACTCCTGGATTATTTCGTTTACTTCCCCAATGATTGAATAACAGAAGACCTCTTGTTTGCAAGAGCGGGTACGATCTAAAATCATGTCAACTTTACGGAAGTTCATGTTTCCAACTCCCGCGGTGCAATTTGCAACCAATTCTTCCGTCACGCAATATTAGGTCAAATAAGATCTTTATTCGGGTCGCTTGATTTGATTTAAAGTTGGGGATTAGATATATTCGGGCTATGGAACCTTTGCGAAACAAAACAAAGCAAAGTCAGCCCACCAGGAGCCGAAGGCAGTGATGAATAAAGCTCAACACGGCGCGCAACGCTGGAAGTAATTGCGCCGAATGTTTTGGTGTTCGTTTCTTGAGGGTCTTATTTTTTGTAACAGCCTGGCATGACTTCCATAAAATTTATCGTTTATCAGGTTGACCGAACAAAATGTTGTGACATCGATCTTTCACCTCACCGATAGAACTTCCAGGGGTCTTTGTTTTCTAGGGGGTCTTCGTTTTCTAGGGGTCTTCGTTTTCTAGGGGGTCTTTGTTTTCTAGGGGGTCTTCGTTTTCTAGGTCTTCGTTTTCTAGGGGGTCTTCGTTTTCTAGGTCTTCGTTTTCTAGGGGTCTTTGGTCTTCGTTTTCTAGACACCCACTAATTAGCGGAGCAGGACACTTTTATGAAAGTTAATGATTTTTATTGGGGTTTAGAGAGGTATACATGTGACTCAAATACTACCCGTAGATTGGTCGTTAGTCTTATGAATTATTAATGAATTTTACAATGCACATAAAAGAACTCTGCAAGCACAAGGAGGTATGGAAAATAGACTGCTCTCCTACATGCACTGATGCCGGTGTAGTTGAAGCTTAAAATATTGCAAAAAAGTGAGAATGGAAACAGGTTTTCCTTGTATCCCTACAACCGATTTTTAAGATAGTTAGGAGGGGGCACTTAATTGCTATTTTGGTTGAGGGGGTGGGCGCTTATTCAGGGGCGGATGCTTATTAAAGTGTGGGTGCTTATTCGAGGAAATACGTGACACAATGTTCACAGAGCAAGATCATACGTTATGGGTGACAAATTTCATGTTACACCTGCTTCAAAGTTAATGACAACCCTGTACATGATAAGTTTTTCATCAGTTTGTTACAAGTGAGTTTGCTATATCATAAATTTTACGATTTACTTTAAAAAGGAAACCTCCACTCTTACAACAAATTGGAGCTAAATTGTAGGAAATAATAACTGGATTTGAAATTTTGTTTTAAAACGTGGATAAAACATTTAAGTGTACAAAAAATCAATATCATTATCACCTATTTTCGCCTTTAAATTTCCCAGGTGAGGCCATTTTGGATTTGATGACGTGTAATGGTTGCCCTAATGTGTTTAACACAAAGGATTTTCTGCTTCATTTGCTTCCTGACAATAGCTGCAACCATTACACGTCATCAAATTCCAAAATGGCCATGCCCGGGAAATTTAAAAGCGAAAATAGGCAATGATGACATTGATTTTTTTTGTACACTTAAATGTTATATCCGCATTTCAAAACAAAGCATGGAGGCTGGTTGGCACTGTGTGTCTCTGTTTTCTGTTTGGAAAGACGAAAATTGATTCACCTAATTGGTCCTAAGACTCGTTTAGTATATCATAAAACAATCTTGTTAACTGACAGACTCACAACAAACTTATCAACTTATAATGCTCAAAGCATTATCTTTACCAGATTTTAATATTTGTTTATGCTTGACCACTGTTAAGATTGCATCTAAGGATGACCATGTAATGTTAAAAGATAAAATCCAACTGGATAATAAAATGGGGCATGTTTTGTCAGCAAACAACAAACAAATGGAGTTTTGGCTGGCAAGATTGAAATTGAATACAACTATGAATGTAAATGTGACAAATTTAGACAAAGATAAAATCTTTTGTTTTGGCCAGCAGAAATCTAGTTACTTATGTCACCAAACACAAATTAATTATTTTGCATTCTAAGTCAGTAGTTAACAAGAGAAATTTCACTCAACATTCATTAAAAACTAAATTTGTGATCATGACCGCCGACCGGTTAGCTGAGTGGTAGAGCATAGGACTACCGTGCGGGAGGTCACGGGTTCAAACCCCGGCCGGACCAACACTCAGGGTCTTTAATAATTGAGGAGAAAGTGCTGCCTTTGTAACGAGTCATCTACATACGGTTAGACTTTCTAGTCTTCTCAGATAAGGACGATAAACCGTAGGTCCCGTCTCACAACTCTTCATAATTCTCTGATTCTGTGGGACGTAAAAGAACCACTAGGGACGTAACAAAACTCTGGCAGTGACCACCCCTAGTGTCTGTCTTAATTTGATATTGATATTACGGGGGCACTCATAACTCAACTTCATTAATTGTAAACTGCGTTATAAGCAGTCTGGCAAAAATCCCCCAGCCAGTGTTGTAAAGCGCATTAGATCATTGCGTCATGGTAATACGCTATAGAAATTAATAGAATTATTATTATTATTATTATAAGTTTGAAGCTTGTATTATTCATAAATACATTGCAGTCTGAAAACTGAATTGCGTATTTACTTACATAAATAAAGTACACATTACACCATAGTTTTTCAGATTGCAACTGACGCAACTGTTTATAGACATACAACAATGACACATAAATATCACAAGATTGTTTCTGGTTTTTCAACTGGTAATGAGATGAATACAATACCTCTTTGAGCACTTCTTGAAAGGCTAGTAAAAGGTGTCATTTCTCGATGTCCAACTTGTTCAATTTCTACTGGTCGGACTGTGGACAAGCTAAGTATTGAAGAAATTGCCAAGTCATCTAGGCCATGAAGTTTTTTTTTAATTAGGGGCCAGTGTACTAGTTTGTTGTTGAATAACCCTTGGGTGTACAAGGGGAGGGCATGGAAGCTGTTCCTTGTTTGAAGGGGGTGGGTTGCACAATATTGCAGTTATCTGTGAGCTGACAAGATTTAGGGAGCAAATATACCTTTGCTGCATATACAGCACTTTCCAACTGAGTGTCGTAAAACCAAAACCAAAGTAATTACTCTGACCAATCACAACAGATGCATGCAGCGCAAGGAGCCAATCAGAATATGACGCAATTACATGTAACTGGTACCAAGTGTTGAAAAATTTGCATGTGCAAGTTGGCAATGGTTTTGGTTTTGCTTCTCATTGGTTGAGAAAGTGGCGTGAGTTTTGCTAACCAATCACAGATTGAAGTAAAGCAAGACCAAAGCAAATGAGAATTTAACTTTCGACTGAAAATCACTCTATCAGTTGACACTTCTAAATACATACCTTTGATATGATGCCTTTTCTGCAGGTTGCAGTCTGTTTGCCGCTGACAATGAGGTCATCTGTTGTAACATCACCTGCTGCATCTGCATGTTTTGTGACATCATCATCATCATCATCTCTTGAGGAAAAATCACACAATTTAAATGAATTTAATAAAATCTTACAATCTTCTTACATCGTAATAGGATCCATGGTGAAACACATATTATAATTGTCTGGAGTAAAACTAGGACATTTCCACAACACCACTGATTTTTCGACAGCAAAACTTGTTATACACCATGACAAAACTCACTTTTTACGGACTGTTAAAGTTCTGGTACTTAATTTTACTAAAGGTGGAGTGGCTTGTCTCAAATAATACATAACATACTGAAACTCAACCTGCTATGCTAAAGCCAACCAGACTGACTGAGCCACCCCAGTACAGGTGTTCTACCCCTCAAACAAAATAACAGTCAAGACTAGGACCAATGCCATCAACCTTAAACCTCAGAGCCTAACGTCCTAACAAGCACTTGATAAATGTGACATTAATAGACTGAATGACTGTTTTACCTCTTGTATGGTCATCATCTCGATCATGTGTTTGCTTTATGTGATGTTGTCTCTCCTCCTACAGTTATAATAAAAGTTGGTAAGGCTACATGGCAATACAGTAATGTCAACGGACTTGAAACCCACAGGTTCAGGCTTAAGTCCTGTTCTGGCTTCTAGCTGGAATTATTTCTCAGTAGTCTTAAGTTCAGCTGCTTGACAGTATGGCAAATTGCAAACTAGTGAACTTGCTAACTGATCCACCTCCTGCTAATTAATTCGGATTCTAACCTGTGTGTTTCATTTGTCATAACTGGTGACAATACTGTGATGCATGTAACATGGTGTGCAGATTTTAGTTGTGTAATATGATGGGTAACTGTGAAGAACAGCTCTCCTTCTGAATGATGGCCAACTGTTGGTAAACAATGATATATGAAATGAATCATATATGAACTTCGGAAAGGAAATCAAATGAAAAATCTAAGCAGAGCAGAGTTGTGTTTCTGCTTTTTGTGATCAAAGATTAGGGGGCGGGGAATTCACAAGTTTTAAAGGATGTTAGCCTGGGGATCGACCCACAGGTCAGCCGATGACATGCTCACAACTGCGAGGATCATTTTTCATTTGTTGGTAGACAGTTGGCCAGTATTCGGTGGTCAACAGTTGATAATTGTGAGGAACTGCTCCAGCTTATACCAAGTGTTGGCCAACTGCAAACCAACAACAGCCCATAGAGGGGAGCTGTTCTTCACATTAGCTGAGAAAACGTCCAAATTTCTTACTCTAACTCTTTCAAGAAGTTGTTGACTCTTCATCGTTTCTGCTTGGAGCATTTGCTGAATTCCTAAAGCAATTGAAAAGTAAATGTAATCTTAATGCACATGTCATTGGCTTCCCCTTGGAGTCGACCCCCTGGCCAACCAAGGAGATATGTGGAGGAATACAAAGAGATGTATGGGATTCTTTGCCCGAGGGTAGGGGAAAATCTCGACACTGTTTTGTGATCAAAGATTAGGGGGCGGGGGAATTCACAAGTTTTACAGGATGTCAGGGGGATTTTTTGCTGAGAGACACCTCACCTAGGGGACTTTGTCATGTAAGATTCCCTGACCCCCCAGGGAAATTCCTCAAGTTTGCTTGACTGATTCTACAATCCACCTGGTTAGCCTGGGGATCGACCCATGAGTCAGCCGATGACATGCATGTGCATAATTAAGACTTAGATAAATTGAATATTAAGTTTTATGTTTACTTAAGCTTAACTGCAACTTTTACCAGAGCAAGCAATTTTTAATTTGAGAAAACTATACGAAAAAATCAAACCAATTAGTAGCTCACGTCAACTACAGTTTTCATCAACATTAAAAGTTGTCAAAACAATTGAAAACTTAAGGCTTTCTTAAGCCCAGGCCAGACGGACTCGCAAGTAGATGCAAGTTGAAAACTTGGGTCTACTTGCAACTCCGTTTGGCCATGACTTTTGTGTACTTGCAATGACTTGCGCTCATTTTGGTTGAGATCAAATTTTCATGCAAGTTGACACAAGCTTTTCACCATTTAGCCACCCAACTCAAGTCAACTCAAGTTGAGTGACATCCATTCGATGTTATGTATCAGTCAACTCCAAAAGCGCCCATTCCCCCTGCTCCCCCCACCCCCCACCCCCCACCCCCCTCCACCCCGGGCATACCCTGGGTATTTGATCCAAAATTTGTCCCGCACGGTGGGGCATTTGACTATCAGCTAAACGGCGGTCGCCAGCTAAAGGGTTTTGAGCGTCTTTCGTGCGCAAATATTCATTCATTCACCACAGGAGCCACTTTGCTCCCTTCACTTCAAGATTCCACATAGGTTTTCCGTTGTTTACTAAATATACAGTTGATATGCCATTATTCAAAGTGTGGAGTACTGACAAAAAAGATCGGAAAAGGGTTTTGGCGCAAATTTTTTCGGAATTTTGTTTGAAAAAGGTAAGCAATTTAAGAATAAAATATTCATTATGAGCGGGGAGCATGCCAAAATGCTTCATGCAATGAGTGATTTGCTACAGATTTACACTTCATTTGTCCTTTTTTAGGCCCTAACAGTGGGGCATTTGATCGTCTAAAATGGAAACACAGCAGGGCATTTGATCAAAATTTTTCAAAAAAGTCAAATGCCCGGGTGTTTGCCCGGGGGGGGGGGGGGGGTTGGGCACTTTTGGAATTGACTGATACATTAAAGCAACCTAGTAGTCATTGAAATGGTTGTTTTGTTGTTGCGACTTTCGTGTACGTGCGAGGAAACTTGCGAGACCGTTTGGCTACCCAACGCAAGTCTCTCCGCAAGTTCAGCTTGCGGTTACTTGCGACAACTTGTGAGTCCGTTTTGCCTGGGCTTTAAGCTTACCAATGTTGGAACTCGATGGGGAAACATAAGCGCCTGTTCCATAACCACTACCGCTTGACTGAGCTCTAATTTTCTGTTGATTACGCAAAGAAAATATTCATTACGATAATGTTAGGACTCTAGATTCACTGTGAAAACTTAAGCTCACTTTTTCCAGCAGTTTTAATCGCAGTCTAGTCAATTCGTCTTGAGCATAGCCGTCCGCCATCTTGTTTTGATTTTGCCCGAGGTATGTTTTATTCAACATACACAGATATGTAACTGATTATATGATCGCTCCACTGACCAGCAAATTCGATTTATTTTTCACAACCGTTGAGGGCAACCTCGTTCCCAGGGTCCTCTCTCTTCCTCCCTCGTGACTTCTCGAGGGAGGAAGAGAGAGGACCCAGCAAATTCTGAACTACCGCTTGACTGAATAGAAAAACACAAAAGTGAATTGCAAACCAAGCTGCGATCTTAGCTGGAACTACTTGCTTGTACTATAAACAGACTGTCCCTCTGGACGGTATTCTTTTAAAGAGGAGTCTAAATCGTACCGTCCAGAGGGACACGATAGAAATACTAATCTTAAAAGGTAGTATCGAAAACGAAGACCCAGAAAACGAAGACCGAGGACCGAAGACCCACTCGAAAACGAAGACCTACTCGAAAACAAAGACCCACTCGAAAACGAAGACCTACTCGAAAACCAAAACCCACTCGAAAACGAAGACCCACTCGCAAAAAGAGCGGTTGTTATGTATAAACGCAAATATATTATTTGTTTAAAACAAAAACGTCAGAAATTTCTGCAGTGCTCTATATTTTATTGAGCAAAATAATGCGCCGATCAACTCGAAACTTTGCCAAAACTCCAACTCCAACTCCAAAACCATGCCAATGCGCTCATCTTTTTTTTTCACAAAAATACGAACTATTTAATTTAGATCACGCAAACATGTGATCTGCATGTGATGACCCGACGGTCTTAAACATTATTATGGGAATTTTGAACCAAAACACGATTAAACCCAGTTTATCTGGTTTGACAGGTTAGGTGTGTTTAATATTACGGAAGCGTTTCTTGAGTTGGTTACTATTGGAGTCGTCACCGTCTTTCACGGAAGTTGTGAAGACCTGCGGACTGTCGCAAGATTTTGTGTCACTCGACTACCGAATCGAACAGATACATAATC
This sequence comes from Pachyseris speciosa, assembly GCA_016490735.1. Taxonomy (NCBI): domain Eukaryota; kingdom Metazoa; phylum Cnidaria; class Anthozoa; order Scleractinia; family Pachyseridae; genus Pachyseris; species Pachyseris speciosa. The sequence continues at coordinate 649,065 of JAEMWC010000168.1, read as the reverse complement.
CTCTACCTTAATCTAATTAAGATATAACCATGACATCCACTCACAGATCCCAACAGATTCTGGATTACTGGACTCCAGGACGACTTGCAGCGGCACAATCCGAGGAACATGCATACGGTGAACACATCGAGATGAGAGAAGACGCTGCTGTAGACGACACAAGTGGGCAACAAGTACAAGCTGCTGGATCACTGAAAATTGTTCCTGACTCAACAGTAAAAACTTTTCCTTACCAAAGTGTGGGGAAATTGTTCTACGTTAAAGTTGGCCCATCCGGCAGAAGAGACAGTTTTGCTTCCGCTTGGGTAGCAAATCTCTCATCAGAGCTCCACGTTGTCATAACTGCTGCACACTGTCTGGAAAAGGGCAATGAACAAGCAGAAAATATTCTTTTATTCCTGGTTTTATTGCTCCTAGTACACGACCTTTTGGAAGTTATCCTCAAATACCAGGCGGCAAAGGAGAAGCATGGTTTGTTGACCCAGACTGGGACCCCAATAACATCCAAGTTAAGTATGATCTCGGCGCGATTAAACTTGACAGGGATCCAGCCACTGGGAAGTATGTCGATGAGGTTGTGATACCCATTCAGATATTAGCAAATCAGCATTACACGTCAACTTCTGCATGGAATACAATTGGGTTTCCGATTGCAAGCAGTCAGAACCCCGACGGAAAAATGGCAGAGCGGAGTGGTACATTCTACAGGATGAGCAGCGATGGCGGTTCTGTCTACAAATACGGCACTCTTCCAAAGGGTACAAGCGGTGGCCCATGGATCCTTGCTGGCTCCGATCATTTGTCCAACGGTATCCAGGCTGGAAACGCTGATAATTTTGCAGTCTCCCCATACTTTAAAACTTCTGCAAAGGAACTGGTCAAGTTCTTCAAACTCGTGATTTAAACTGAATGAGAATAGTTGGGGTAAAGTTACAAAGCAGGATAATATGACATTAAGGATAGAGAAATATCAAATCCAACCCTAATTAGAGTGGTATAAAACGGAACAACTTTTCGGCGTGATTATCAAGTTCAAAATAATAATATTGGTTCGACCTTTAGCAAAAATTGTTTCCTCTCTCCTCTAGAGGCACTGATTACGTTCTTCGAATTTATGACTTAAGCCGCACGAGACTAGAAAATGAACAATAAGGCCAATGAAATATAACAGTAGAAGTGATTAAACAAAATCGGATTTCCATAAGCAGTACTTCTAAATAGAAGCGCCAACGAGGAAACAGCGAAAATAAAATTTAGTCCTTGATTTTTCTTTTTTACTTTTCTTTTGGTCTTTAATAAAATGTAACTTGTCTAGTATCGGTGTAATAAAAAATCGTAACACCATTTGGTGGCAAAATTACGTTTCTTGTTGTAGTCAGATATATAGAGAGTACGCGTACCGTAAGAATATCTAAAAGCATAACATCAGTGCGACGACTTCAGACGGGGCCAGGGGGCGAAGTTTTTTTACCAATCACGGACCGATATTTTACAATAGATTTTGACTTTGTAGTTTTAACTAGCCGATCAACATTGACCTATTTATAAAGTAAGCATATTCGAATTTCGGCCAACATGAAGTCCTTTAAGGTTAATAACCAAAGTAAAGAAAGCGAAAAATCGAAAATTCAAATACTCTCCACATAAATTGGCAATCAGCATCTCAGAGCAGCTGGGAGGAGAGGAACAGTCTCGACCGAAACGGAAGGAACGAGGAAAACATCGTTTAAAACCAGGAGCGAGTTGGTTCGCCCATGTTGAAAAGACGAAACCCCCACCCCACCTCCCTCGTCCCCGCCCCGCTAAAAAAGGGAAAATGTTACACTTGTATAAGTGCCGCAGAGCCGGGGAAAGAAGGTCAGATAACAAGGTCAGAAGATTTTCTTACGCCATTTGTCCTGGTAAGAAAGCGACCAATCACAAATAACAGGAAACAATGGTGAAATTTGGCATTAATGGATGACAGAAACCAGTCGTAGTTGTCTTCTTCTTCTCCCGGGAAATTCTTCAAGAAATTCCCGGGAGAGAAACTTGACCACCAGCTTTCATAAACTTTTGAAGAACCTAAGAAGAGGAAAATTTTAGGTTGTAAACGGGTCGGGGCTGTGTCTAAAAGTGGGACGGGGACTTGGGGACGGGGACGTAGGGACGCGTGTTCGGGGATAAAAACAATTTTCTATTCAGTTTCACTGATCCGAGCAATTAAATGAAGGAAAAACAAATCCTAAAAGTGAAAAAGTTAAACAGCCCTTAACAGTATTTAGCTCAGGTAAACTTGCGAAATTTCACATCAGTAAATTTCCAAAGCAGTTTCAGTGAATATATTTTCTTTACGATCCCGCTTCCCCAATGTCACGTCCTCGCGTTCCCGCTGTCACGTCCCCGCGTCCCCGATATCAGGGGCACCCAACGAGCCAAAGCAGCCAAAAGCTGTAGAAAGGCATTTTTAAGTACCTTATGGTGTTTGAAATCTGTTTAAAGTGATGTTTTGGTTAGCTAAAAAACTTTGATCTGTTCGGATTCCCTAGCTGAAATGTTAATTGCCCGAAAATTTTAGGGAACAAAATCTTTCTTTGCGAAAATACTAGCTGAAATGAACTTTCTAGGGAACCTTTTTTTCTTTCCGAAAATGCTAGCTGATGTTTTTTACTGCCAAAAACAGCAATAACGACCTTTCAGAAAATCTAAGGGGTTATGATTTCCACATTACGAATCTTTTAGGCCACGTTTTACTTACGAAAATCCGAGTACACTCTTTAATCGACGCCGAAAGCCTAAGGCGACCTACCCTCCACCGAACAGATATCTACCGAAACTTGTCGTTGGGTGCCCCTGCGATATGACGTCCCCACGTCCCACATCTCGCTTCCCCGCGTCCCACGTCCCCGAATACGCGTCCCTGCGTCCTCGTCCCCAAGTTCCCGTCCCACTTTTAGATACAGCCATGGTGTTGCCTTTTCTAAAAAAAGATTTCCTTGCATGTTCCGTTTGGGTTGCATGCAAATATTAAACCGGAAGTTGTTGCACCACAAAGACTACCGCTGACTCACTTATTTTGGCCTTTCTGTTTTCAGTTTCTCCTCCCAGAGTCCTCGGGCTGCGAGTGAGGTTTATAGGCTGAGAGGGGATCACGAATGCAGTAACGTCGATAACAGACCCATCGGGGAGTTACCTTTCTATACTGTTGTCAAGATGTCTAGTAGTGATGATTTTGGCCGTCAGATTCTCTCCTACTGGACTACTGAACGGATGCTTAGTGCTGCCCCAGAACCCGGTCTTGACTTAACCACGACATCCGCTCACAGCGCTCATGAGATTCTTGATTACTGGACACCAGCACGAATGGCGTTCGCACAACCTGAGGAACATGCATACGGTGAACACGTCAAGACTGCACAAGGTGATGCATCTATGACGATTGTTCCTGACTCAAAAGTGAAAACGTTTCCTTACCAAAGCGTGGGAAAATTGTTCTACGTTAAAGTTGGCCCCTCAGGTGAAAGAGAGAGCTTCGCTTCTGCATGGGTTGTAAATACTTCATCACAGCTTCACGTTGTTATGACTACGGCACACTGCCTGGAAAGGGACAAAAATCGATCGGAGAAAATTCTTTTTATTCCCGGTTTTATTCCCCCATGTAGTCGACCTTTTGGAAGTTATCCTCAAATACCAGGAAGCCAAGGAGAAGCGTGGATTGTTGACCCAAACTGGGATCCCAGCAACATGCAAGCTAAGTATGATTTGGGCGTGATCAGACTTGACAAGGACCCAGATATTGGAAAGTATGTTGATGAGGTGGTGCCACCCATCCAAGTATTAACACATCAGCAGTATACACCAATTTCCGAATGGAATACTATTGGGTATCCTGTGGCAAGCTGTCAGAACCCCGATGGCAAAATGGCAGAGCAGAGTGGTACATTCTGCAGGATGAGCAGTGATGGTGAATCTTTCAACAAATATGGCACTCTTCCAAAGGGTACCGATGGTGGACCATGGATTCTTGATGGTTCAAATGATTCATCCAGTGGCGTACAAACTGGAAATGACTGGAATTATCAAAGTGCACTATCCCCATACTTGATTAAAACCCATTTAGAGGATTTGATCAAGTCCTTCAAATTAATGACTTATACCGAGTAAGACCAGCAAGTTACATAACAGAATAATATGACATAAAGGTAAAGAATATGTATCAATCTAATCATAACAAGTATTTAAATTAGTAGCATGGTAACATACAAAAAGACATTATATTTGGATGTCAAAGAATTTCAATAGATTTGTCAGAGTGCAGTGGAGTAGCCCATGAAAGTGAGATAATTTTTTAGGAAAAGAAAAGATATCTAGGAGTCTACTATCAGGAAGGCAATTAAACTTGACAGTGAAACCACTCACTGGAAGCTCTTGTTCCACTTGAGGTCACCTTGTCCACTCTTTTTACTGCTACCTTTCTGTGTGGCTTTCATAAAGTGAGCCTCATTATGCCATAGCCTGAATTATCAAGGTTGCCTTCTTGCTTTGATGTAAATCACCAATTTTATATACGCTGTAGTCTCACTTTATAGCCAAATATTGTTAGCTGACATGGTTGGCATAATATTTCTATAATGATATTTATCAGTACGAAAAATGCCTTTTAAAAAATTTTATTTTTCAGAAGATAAGAAACATTTACCCTGGTCCCAGATGTTTTCTTCTGTCTTTTAAGGTGGCTCTATATAGTATTTTACGTAAGTGTATGGATATTACATATGCATAAATAATTTCTCCCTTGGCAAATGTTTATAACAAAAAATACGAGTTGTTTTTGTCACTTGCAGGGCCTTGCTAGTTGTTGAAGATGGAGGCAGAGACAACACGCCAACTAGCCCTTTTGCTCTGAACTTCTCGAAGACATTCTCAAGATCTCGATATCAAATGCCACTTCTCTGGGGCTATTTTTTCAGCAATCTGTTGCTTGATGGGAAATTCGACGTTTGTTGGATGATAAAGAGTTTCTTGGCCAGAACGGCTGCAGGAGTTCGAAGTGACGATCAAGGTATTTCATGTTGTTTTCTGCGTACTGTGTTGACATGTTTTCTGTCAACCTGTTCTCTGAAATGTTCAAAGGGGAGTCAAAGACTATTCTTCTTAAAGCTCTAGCATCCTCCATTGCATCGTGTGCGGGGAAAGGTTCATGGAAAAGTATCTGATAAATGGATTGTTGATTTAATTTAACTGTGGAGCCATCCATTAAGACCAGAGAGGGATGTTTACATTTGACCAAGTTCTTCATCACAGGGAGAGTGTCGGAAAAGAGACGCTAAGACAGGAAAGTTTTTCACAAAGTTGATGTGCACCTTGATGAAGAAGGGTTGGAGTATCGAAGATCTGAGAGTTGTTCCCGATTAAAACAGTATAACATTATCATCGCTTTTCATACACCTGACAGTTTTCTCTAAGAAGGTTAGAAAATTTTCCAATGACTTTCCAAGTGACACAGTTTTGACTGGTTGATTGTCTTTGAACAGGGTCCTGACACCTCTGGCTGTTCGGACACTTAAACCATTTTACCCTTGTGGCATGAATATCTACATCCCTTACAAGATGAAACAGTGCAAACCTGATTGATTAACTGCTGAAAGTTTGACATATTTCTGCGGTTTTTCCAGTCATATTTGTTTCAATATCGTAAATGAGGAAGTTGTAAACATTGTGTCTGTCATAGGGAAATTTCTCTGCCACCGGTCTGATGGTTAATGCAGAAATGCAAATGTTTCAAAGTTTTTCAGCTCATCACTTGAAATTTTCATTTGCACCATTGTATATAATTTTGGGTTTTTTGAGCCTATACCACAGTTTAGGGCCTCATTTCTCTGAGAATTTGCCCCAGGTGATATCTTTGCAACAATAATGTCAGACAAGTACAATTTATTCATCAAAAATAATTATCACGATAGAGATCTTTACCATAGGGTAAGTCAGAGTGTTTATAGTTAGGGTCTTTCTTGGCACCACACCAGGATTCATTGCATTTTGTGGTTTCCAAACAAATGTGGTAGAATGTTTTTTAAGGATTTTTGAAGGGCTGATGGATTTCCCTTATTTTGAGACGCGCTATAAGTAAACATTTGACCATTCCAAGTAAGTGATAACTTTCTGTGAGAGAGTTGACGAATTTACAAATTTCCCACTTTGGCGTACTAGGTTATACAACCTTGTAGTTGGTAATCTTTTGGCATGCACAGTGTCTGTCCACTTTTCTACAGGATAAGGGACCTTCTCTTTTATATGTGTAGCTGTTGTGGAGTCTTCATCCCTGACATAAGCAGATAGTTTGACATTAGAATTTAGGCTTTCAGTAAACAAATGGACTGCTGCCATAGACTCCATTGCTTTTGATGATGCTGTATGATTGAGTCGACAATTGTGTTGCTTGGTTTCTTTTCCAGTTTTTTTTTTTAGCATTTTTGCAAACCCTGCAGGATTCTATTCATGTAGTATAATCCATAACCTTCCCATAAGTTAAACCCGTGACTGCAGCATGACCGGCTGACGAGTTGTGCCTGTTAAGGTTGTCATTTAGGGCCTGTTCCAATGGAGGTGGGGGACCCCAGGCAGGTGAGGTCCCCCACCTACCCATGGTCCAAAAAAGCTAGGCAACCCTGGGGCGCTGGGGTGAGGTTTAACATGCTATCGTGTGGTCGCTAAGAACGTATATTAACAAAAGAATTCAGAGATAATTGCCCGGATGAACCTCACCCCACCCCACCTCCAGCATTCACATGGAGAAAACTCACCCCAGCTAAGCGGGTTACCCGCCCTGGCTGATAGGGTAACCCATCTCGGTGAGGTCCCCCACCTCACATGTGAACGCTATCGAGAAAAAAGAGAGATTGTATGGAGAGATTAGTAACCCCACCTAGGTGGGGGACCTTGCCTGCCTGGGGTCCCCCACCTCCATGTGAACAGGCCCTTAGTTTCCTTTTATTTATTACTATTTCATTTGCTTTCTTTTCACCCGCATGACCTTTAGACTCGCTAAGGATCGTTTTACCGGTCACATGACCTTATGTTTGTTCAACGTCCAATCTAGCGTTAAACGTTCTTAGTTTGTAATAGCCGTACACCTAAGCAAGTCAAGAAGTTCGTCTTCATCATCTTAGCCTGAGCCTTACTGTGTGGGACAGATATGTGAGTTTATTTTCTTTTTTTTATGCTTGCTTCCATGAATAAGTCTTTTGGAAGCAGTTAGTATTAGCATTGTGTGCCTGTTTTGTCTGTTATGCATGCTTTTGTCTATATGTTGTTAGTTGCACGAATTATTCCAGGCCCGTAAATGTTTTGTCTTTCTCTTAAGTACGGTCTTTCAAGTGATACTTACTATTATTATTGTGCTAGTGTTCTGAGTTTATATCTCATTATTCTTGTGTTTGTACAGTGTACAGCTGTATGTGTGGAACACTCAGGTTTTCATTAAGTATTTGTTGTAATGATTTGGAGTTCTACCCCCTAAATGTGAAGGTCATTTTCAGTTTACAAGTGTTATCGGTCAGTGTTTTTGTTGGTGCAGAATAAACATATTTGGAACTTTCATTGCCTTCAAATGCGTTTGATCTGTTGACCTCCGTAAAGTTCATCTCATATTCCCTCGACACGTTTCTCTTCGCATTGACAGTCGCAGATGTTACAGTGTCCCTCTTCCTGTTTTTGTCAACCCATGTCATATGAGCAGAGGATATTGATGCAGCCTTGGTCATCTGCTTTAACACCCTTTTGATGGCAGTATTACTTTATTCTGACATTGCAGTTTTGCAAGTTTTCTTTGTTACTTGCTCTACTGCAGCCCAATTTCATGTTATTTACTCTTGAAAGTTACTGGATTCATAGAGGGAGGAAATATTTAATGTACACAGTAAATTATTTAAAATAGGTAGGTTTCACTGATTCCTGTATGTAGACTTCCAAGACCAGCTCTTGAATTAACATCATGACTGAGAGGACCTCTTTGACTGTTCCTGTGTTCACTGGAGGTCTTGACAACTTTCTCTGTACCACATACTGCACAGGTAACTGAGAACACTGTCTGAGGCTAACCCACATTTTTTTTCTGCTGTTTTGTTCCACAATGACAAATTGGCTGAAAATAGTGACAATATTGATACTCAGGAAAATCTGATACTTTGTATGGCAGTGCGTCTTCTCCTTTAATTTAGAATAAATGAGCACAAGTAAATTTTTGCAAAACTAATAAAATTTTAAAAATGCAGTGAATGCAATTTGTGATCTGTGGGAAATTTGCAACTGCTTGTTTGTTCCAAATATTCCAAAAACATTTTTGCTGCTAACAATGGACATACAATATTATTGTGTGATGCTTGGTGTAGGGTAAGGGTTTCAGAACTTGCCCAAAAATTTAAGGAACAGCCCCAGGCTTTTTATGGCTGATTGCATAATTTATGAGAACTTTTGTAATGTATTGAAGATATGTACATGTATAATCAACGTCATAATTTGCTCAGATCTACATGTTCATTTTACATTTTGGTGCATTTCTTTGCCATCTTTTTGAAAAAAACACTTTCAAATGGCCAAATTGAAGGTACTGTGGAGGACATCTTTCCATAACAGTACTTTTTTCATTCTTTTTCATTTCAATGCCATCCAGATCTACATGTTCATTTTACATTTTGGTGCATTTCTTTGCCGTCCTTTTGAAAATAAAAAACACTTTCAAATGGCCAAATTGAAGGTACTGTGGAGGACATCTTTCCATAACAGTACTTTTTTCATTCTTTTTCTTGATTTCAATGTCGTCCACAACGATACATTATTGTTTCTTGGAAACCTGTTAATTTTATAGCCTCAAAGTCGTGCGTACTTGCCATAAAACTGAGAATTCATTTTGACTTTCTATAGTGTTGATTTTCTTCAGGCAGAAAGAATGTTTCTTCTCACCTGCTTTACAGTGCTGACAACATTTCAATGACCTCAAAACATCCAAGTCCATAATTCTACTTCCATGTGGAATGCAATTTTCCTTCTTTGTTTGTTTCTGATAATAATTCAAACCTTGTACGTTTTAATGTTAATTATATTATTAGGTTGTAACTGTAAGAAAACATTTGTTGTAATTTTAAAATGAAATGTTAAAATGTTAGGGATAATCATATTCACGAGATAATTTCCTATGAACTACGTGTGGTGTAACACAAAAGTTCAGATTGAGAACTATTTCAGAGCAAAGAAAGTCTCGATGAAGCACTTGTCTTAAATATTTTAGGTGAATTCCTTGGTGCCATAGCGAGAACAATATTTAAACCACACTTGACTTGAACGGGTTTCTCTTTTCTTCGGTGGGGACCATATTTCTTCGACCATTCCTTGAAACTCTAATTTCCTCTTTGCCCTCCACTCCTTTATCCCAGGAGTCCTGTCGTCCGTGTTTTCACTTTGAGTGGGTTTCTTTCGTGAGAACCAACCGTTTTCGTCACGAAGTGGTGTTTTTTTTAGATTACTTCCTAGTATCTTGTTCCAGCAGTTTTAATCGCGTAACCTTCCGCCATCTTGTTTTGATTATACCTGAGGTATGTTTTATTCAACATACACACACAAGTAACTGATTAGTATCGCTCCACTGACCAGCAAATTCGATTCACGTGGCGAAATGGCGGACGACACGATTCACTAGAAACTGTTGACCTTTTTGTCTTTACTAGCCTGTAGTTTTGATTGACATCAATATGAGGAGCTCAAGCGTATTACAGCGAAGTGGCAGACAAATCTATCGAATTCTGACAGCGCAGAGGATCCGATATCATGATCTTTCGCGAGCGAGCGTTATTGGTTCACAGGCTCAAAACTCCGCCGAATTTCAGGTAGGAAGCCAAAAACCTTGGAAGTTTTTGCGTCTTGTCTTCAAATAATTAAATGCCTCTTAAATTAAGAAAAGTTTTTGTTGTTGGAACTTTAGGATAAAGTCAAACTGAAGATCAATCATATTCACAAAATATCATAGCTCAGTCGCTTACTTTCTTATAATTAAGGTTAAAAAAATTGAAATTAAGCTTAATTTATTAACGAGCTTAGGATTAATTGAAAAATAAATTGATTGATTCGCTGTTTTCTCGTTTATTGGTATGATTTCTATTGCTTACCACCAACAAGGACCAGTCAATTGTTAAAAGTACATACTACTATTCGACTAATTCTGATTTACACCCATGCTCACACCCCCTACCCGCCCCCTGCCTCTGTTTATTTTGTCTTTTTATCCAAAAAACAGCCACTGTTTTCCTCCTCAAAGGATTAGTTTAACTTGAATGCCAGCCCCACCTCTTTCAAAATACCTCTTTAGTTTCATGATCTTACATGATCTTCAACACTGTGTTGAACAATTTTTGCATTACATCTTCATAAAAAAGTAATTTCTACCTACCAATGCCTTGGATGTAGCCTACGTGTAGTCGTACCCACCCCCAAGGAAAAACTGGAGGAGGGAACGTCTACGAAAACCTGACACGAATCGTGTTATGTGACGTCACTCTTTTGCATGAAAATATATAATGGTTTCTCATAGGTTAATCGCATTGATCAATACTTTCGAGAACACTGATTGGCCGAAACGGATCTTGCTCGTTGGTGAAGAAACTTGAAATATGGCGGTCGGAGTGTCGGAAGCCACACAAACTAAAGTGGAGTTTAACACAGCTAGATATGAGGTTTGCGAGACTTTTGGATTACAGAAATTCCACGAAGAGCAACAAAAGGCCATAGCTTTGTTTTTTGATGGAAAGACTGTCCGTGTTTCATTGCCAACTGGCTATGGAAAAGCTATTAAATTTCAGGCGATGCCAGCTAGTGATCGCATCGCTTCTTTGGAAGAAACCGTGTACTATTTTCATCGTGTCACCTCTGACAGCGCTCATGGAAGATCAGGTCCAACATCTGAATGATCTGGGATTGAAAACGATCGCGCTAGCCAAAGATTCGGAAGATCATATCATCGAACGAGTCATGACTGGTGAATATTAGCACGTGTATGAGTAACGAAACGGTAATGAAGGGACGTGCAGATTGTTCAAATTTACGCTTTCTGATAGCGGTTCCTTCGGCTGGAAAACAAGGCTAACTTTCTCCAAACTTGCTACGTAATTATTTCTAATAAATTTGTCTGCCAACAAATTTAAGCTAATAGTACGCTTATGTAAACGAAGAATTTGCGAGAGCGATGTTTACATCAAAGATAATTGTTTTCTTGCTTTTGACCAAAAATCGCTTGCTGATAGTACGCTTATGTAAACGAATTTTTGCGAGAGCGATGTTTACATCAAAGATTGTTTTCTTGCTTTTGACCAAAAATCGCTCGTAGTCCTTTTCATTACGCGGCTTTGACTTTTGTCTAAGCGTGTAAACATATGCACTTATGCAGAAAATATAACTTATTTACATAACTTGCATGAATTACTGTGACGTCACATAACACGATTGGTTTCAAGTTTTCGTAGACGTTCCCTCCTCCCGTTTTTCCTCGGGGGGTGGGTACGGCTACACGTAGGCTACCTTGGATGGGGGTAAAGCAGATTGCCAAGGAATAAAATTGATAGAAGGCAAGGTTGTGCTCTAAAAAAAAAATTTTAGGAGCCCAAAACTCTGAACCTTTGAAATGTAGGGGCCCAGCATAGTAATTTTGGGCAAAAACTAAGATTTTCTTGTCGCCCAAAGGCTAAAGTAAGTCACCAGGGGCCACTGGGCACTGCTAGAGTGCAGCCCTGGAAGGAAGTATTGACGTTGTTATGTTCCCAAGGGAATGATTATGATGACGTAGATGATTGCCTTTCTATAGTCAAATTCTCTGGAAGGGGGAATTTGTAAAATGTAAAGAAATGTTTTTATATAACCTTAGTATTTTTTGTGATTGTGCAACAGGAAAATAAAGAAAAGATGATTGCAGTTGTCCAAGACTTGGAAAAGACTGTTGGAAAAATTAAGCTTGGTATGTACCATGTATCAACATCAAATATATACAGAGGTTTAGCCCCTTATCAGTGAGTCTTAGATAATAAATTCTACACCCACCATCCATGCGGTTTTTCAATTAACATTTTTCAGAAAATACTTATTAGAATTCTTTAAGCAGTGTGGTCCTTTTTTTTTTAGGTGGAGATGAAAAAGCAAGAAAACGACACACTTCTAAAGGAAAATTGTTACCAAGGGACAGAATATCCTGTTTGTTAGATCCAGGGCAAGTTTGCATACTTATTGATTAACTTGTTCATTTCAATTTATTATTTTTTTGTTGAGAATGTTCACATAATTTTTAGGTGGATCTTTCATAAATGTTAACAAATCTCTCTTTGTATTATCACAGTTGTTTTGGATGATTCCAGCATAGCAGCTCTTTCTTTTGGAAGGTGTTTGTTAATATCAGAAAAATGAGTTATTTGCAAAATAGTTATGTAACTGTGCAGGACTGTAACTCACCACATTATTTTGTAATATTGTTAGCTCCCCATTTTTGGAACTCTCTCAGTTGGCTGGTTATAAGATGTATGGCAATGAAGAAGTACCTGCTGCTGGAATTATCACCGGAATTGGTCGAATCTCAGGGTAAGTCATAACGAGAATAACATTACCGTCGATTGCATCTACCCGTGAACGCAGTTAAAAAAATACGTAAAAGAATGAGCTTTTGGCTACCAGACTGCAGCCTCTGGCGAATGACGAATAACAAATCATTATTTTCCAAAAGCTGCACTCTGGTAGCCAAAAGCTCATTTTTATTAAAAGAAATTTTAACCAGAGAATGTGTAATCCTGGTTACTCATCCACCTTTACTACCGTCGATTGCATCTACCCGTGAACGCACGCGCCCAAAACATGTTTTCACTTGACGTCAAACGTCTGCGTTTCAGGTGTCAAACTTAAAGTTTGCCCGCCCAAATGTGAAGTTTCAGCCAGTGTTTCACTACTTGTAGGGATATGTTTTTAGTCAACAAGAAAGGAAGAAATTATCAAAAAGGCGTCCTACTTTCAATATATATCATAGATATCAGTGAACGGATTTTCGCTGACTTTCCTCAGATTTCTTGACTGAGTTGACAGTGAATTGAACCACGAGAACACCTGAGGAACTTCACATTTGGGCGGGCAAACTTTAAGTTTGACACCTGAAACGCAGACGTTTGACGTCAAGTGAAAACATGTTTTGTGCGCGTGCGTTCACGGGTAGATGCAATCGACGGTAGTAAAGGTGGATGAGTAACCAGGATTACACATTCTCTGGTTAAAATTTCTTTTAATAAAAATGAGCTTTTGGCTACCAGAGTGCAGCTTTTGGAAAATGATGATTTGTTATTCGTCATTCGCCAGAGGCTGCAGTCTGGTAGCCAAAAGCTCATTCTTTTACGTATTTTTTTAACTGGAGAATGTTTTTTAGCTTAAGAAAGGATAACAGTGCATGACTGTATGCATTCAGTTGTGAATACTGTCTTCTTTCCTGTAGTGTGTAACTTATGCAATCTACATAAATCTGTGACTTCTCAGCTCTGGTGCCACCAGTTTGCAACCAGTTGTAAACCAGGCAATAATACTATTTATTGCAGGAGAACACCAGCCTTTAGAAAGTCTAGTGTTTCCAGCAATTGCGAGATGCACAGAAAGTTTGTCAACGATAGAGGGCACTGTCCTAATTAAAAGGCTAAACTGTTACCAAGATAGGATGAGATAAGATAAAATAAAATCAACTTTATTTACCCATGCAAGGCTACTAATTCAAAATGCAGCTGGTTTCAAATCCAAAGTTTAATCAAGTCAGATATGCCAACTTCTTCACCTCGATGTGTTGACTTCATAATTGTCATAAATTATTTAATTCTATTTTCATTTTCTCCTAGGGTGGAGTGTATGGTCGTTGCTAATGACGCGACAGTCAAAGGTGGAACCTATTACCCAATCACAGTTAAGAAGCATGTTAGAGCTCAAGAAATTGCACTGGAAAACAGATTACCATGTGTTTATTTAGGTAAGAAGGGTGGTAATTTTGCTCAGTGACCTTTAGTTAATATTGTGAGTAGTTTTCCAG
>JAEMWC010000168.1:575000-630000 GCA_016490735.1 Pachyseris speciosa | reverse complement strand
CCTGTGCTGTGTTTGGGTGGGTGGGTGGGGTTAGTCTGAGATCAGAAAAAGCCATTCTGAAAATGATTCGTTCGGTTTCCATATCACGTTTTCTTCATTCTTGAGGAATCGAGAAGAAAACTTCTCGAATTGTTTGATCCAACTGTCAGTATCACTTTTTCGTTGTTTCTAATTCAGTGGACTCAGGTGGAGCAAATCTTCCCAGACAAGCTGAAGTGTTTCCAGATAAGCTGCATTTTGGAAGGATATTTTATAATCAGGCCACAATGTCTTCCAAAGGAATCACTCAGGTAATAATTTACGACTCCTCGACGGTAATTTATTACGACTCCTATGCGCGCCCATTCTACCGTAATATACAATCATAATAACAATAAAAAAGAAGGAAATATACATTAATAAAATTACATAGAAGAGAAAATATTTGCATATGTTACGAATTGAAATATAACATGTGTTGTGAGGTTATAAAAAATGTTATTCGAGTTATGACTGATTACACAAATAGTCCAGTTTTGGTCTCCCGTGAGCGTAGCGTTGCGTGACAGAGAGAGGGCCAGAACTGGACTAACTAACTTCCCTAGGCCCAAAGTGGTAAGGGGTAATAGCCATACAGAATTTTAAAAAAATGAAGGCAGAGAATGCGATGATGTCAAACTTCATCTTTTTAAGAACACACTGGAGTCTACGTTGGAGAGGGCGGTTAATAATGCAGTGTTTGTATGAGGCTGAGACTTGGGAAGGTAACATAGTAAGATCAGCTGTAAAGTTTATAATTTTGGTATATAACGGTGGCGGGGACCAACATACTTGGATAGGTCAGTTCCACTTTACCGTTACCGCTATCTTTAGCGTTACCGTTACCGTTACCGTTACCGCTATCTTTAGCGTTACCGTTACCGTTACCGTTACCGCTATCTTTAGCGTTACTTTCACTATTACTGTTATTTGTATTGTTGTTATTGTAGATAGCAGTTGTCCTGGGATCGTGTACAGCTGGAGGAGCTTACGTTCCAGCCATGGCTGATGAAAGTATCATTGTCAAACAGCAGGGGACAATCTTCCTTGGAGGACCACCTTTGGTAAGTAGTTAAAGTGCCCATGAGGTAGAAAATTTCTAATTTATTATTTTCTGATTCTTAATATGTAGGTTTTAGGCAGTAAAACATTCACAACTCGGAATAAATCGATCGTAGCGCCAAAAAGCGTCTCCATCTTGCGCGGCCAAGCGATCGTAATACAAAGCTGTGACGTAGGAAAAGCTTCAGAAGACAGGAGTGTCGTGGCATTTCCTACGTCATCAGCATTGTCCTAAGCAAAGACTTGTTCCCAGTCCACGGGACATGATTTAGTGAATTTTGAGGTTCTTTGGAGGGCGAAAAAATTCGGCTTCAAAAATACGAAAATAAAAAGTTATTTTACTTCATAGGCACTTTAGGGGTAGGGGATGGCCAGCGCAAAAGTAAAAAAAAACAAAAAAAACAAAAAAAAAACTCCAGCTTACAAATTTTCAGAGGTTTGCATCTCTGTTATTGATTCAGTAACGATTCCTTTGCTGCAGGTGAAAGCCGCCACTGGCGAAGAAGTTTCCGCTGAAGAACTGGGCGGAGCAGATTTGCATTGCAAGTGAGATGTGGGCTCACGTTTTTGTTAGTTTGCATAAACGTTTTAAAACGTAGTTGTCAGATGCAGTGATAGATATTGGGGGGGGGGTGGGGGTGGGTGGGGGTGGGTGTAGACCTCTCTACCCCCCCCCCTCCCCCTCTGTCAAATCTGAATGGGGGCAATAATCAAATGCGTTATACTCAAAGAAAGAGTTGGTGGAGCATTTTCCTAGCAAATCTTTTGAGAGCTTTTATTAACGTTTTGAAGGGAGTGAAAAAAGCCGAGAGAAATAAGTTTGTTGATAATAGGAGAAGCAAACAAACATATTTTGTGGCAAGGTATAAGTTTATTTAACTAAGCTAGCCACACACAACAAAAGCTGGTTTCCATCATGGGGCGTAGACAAAGTGTTCAGAACGAATTAATAATATGCACATACAAGTTAAGAGTTATAACAGTGAGGAATTAGCATGACCCAGCAGGAGACAACTAGGCTAATTTGCACCTATTCCAAAAACAATGAGCCTTTATTTCCAGTTTTGGACTTTTATGGGCTTCAAAACGTACAAAAAACTAAGCATCATTTGGTACGCGATCGAGCCAGATTGTTTGCGTCGTAAACTGCTTTGTGTGCATGTTTACAAATCATTTTGTGACGCCAAATCAAGAATAGACCCATGCTTACTAGCTTGGTCGTGTGACAGATGATGGCTAGATTTCGTAACGATTACAGCCTACATAAAGTCAAGATTTGGTAAAACAAAAAAGCCATAGAAAGGCACAAAAGGCGTAATGCGTTTCGAGCAGTTGCAAATATTTACGTTAGCGGAAAAAAATTGCTGTAGGCGGTGTACTTTAAGTGGTCGGGTTACAATATAAGATGAACTAAAAACTAATCACGTTTTCAACTGGTTATATCTTTCAGAACATCAGGGGTCACAGATTATTGCGCTGTTGATGACTTTCATGCTCTTCATCAGGCCAGAGATTGCGTCAAGAACCTTAACTACAAGAAAACGTTACCCGTGAGTTACTCTGAAATCCTCAGACACCACTCATGTCTTAATGCTTACTGATAGTTCTTAGAAGTTGCGGTGAAGGGTGTGTGTCCTGGGCTGTCATTAAGGGCCGAGGGCCGGGGGCCGGGGATTTCCCCCTGAAATTCTGAGTTCAATCCCCGGCTACTTTGATAGCAAAAGAGCATACTGACCGTACCACAATAACTTGATTCTCCGGCTACTTTCTGCAAATCTCCGCCTGCTTAAAAAAATAGTGACAGCCCTCTACTGTGTGCTTACATGTTTGTAGCTACGTTGCTGTGCGGAGAATATTTGCCTAGGTATCAAATAGTCCGTAATAGACTTCCTTAGAAAAAAAGCAAAGATGATTGTCATACGTTATAGGGGTTACAGTTTGTGCTTTAGTACCATTTAGGGTGTTAAAGTCTAAATTGACCAATGCTAACGTCTCCCCCTCTCGCTGCACCCCCCGTAATTTGTATAGGTAGACCCCTGGGAATACATGTCGTTCATGTAGCAAGATCAATGCATTCTTTTCAATTTTCTACAGGTGACCATAGAGCCGTCAGAAGATCCTCTTTATCCAGCAGAAGATCTGTACGGCATTGTGGGGGACAATCTTAAGAAGTCCTTTGATGTCAAAGAAGTAAGTGAAATGGAGCTTGGTTAGGGAAAATGTTGGTACCTTTCTTTGCTGCCTTCTGCAAAACAGCAACGTGGAATTTCCAGAATTCAAGAATTACAAAATCACAAATTTTGACCTTTGCAATAGCTCCCTTTGGAAACGACTGGGACCGAGTGGCCACGCAAGTGATTGTGGGATTGTTTGGGGGGGACGCGCAATGCGAAGAAACAATCGCCCTCCCCCCCCCCAAAAAAAAAAAATCCCACAATCCCTCACGCGGCACTCTCGATCTCAGTCCCAATGAGCCACCGTATTGTCTTATCTGGTTTTATCAACAGAGTTGACAATGTAAATTGGCCACCGTAAAGAGATTCGAGTGCGCTGACGTTTTGAGGTCGAATCTCTTCACTTTGGCCATTTTCCTTATCTACACTGGTGATAAAACCAAATTCGTTTCCACACACCACCACCGACGCAGCACCGCAGTTTTTTTGGAAACTAACCCTTCGTGTCATTCTCGTTAAGGATGCAGTTTTGCTTTTGAATTGTAAGTTTTTGGATGATTTGAAATGTGCAGAGAATACCGTTTGAAAAGCGTCATTCCTTAGAAATGTGGTTTGAATGTGTAAAACGTGCGCTTTCGTTTGGTTAAATGTAATGTTACCATAGCTGTTTCGTAACACAGAAAACTACTTTTGACACTCAACTAGCCTCCTTCGCAGCCGTTGTTTGTGTCGGTCCTATTCTCCCTCACCACCAACGTCTGCTGAACCGAGCCGGACATTCAAAACCCAGGAACTGACCAATCACATCGTGGCTTTTAAATTTCGGTGGCTAAGTTCCTGTAGCCTACTTCGCAGCCTTTGTTTGTGTCGGTTCTATTCTCCCTCCTGATTGGATACTCGGACACAATGGGAATGGAATGTTCCGCTCAGCAGAGTTGGTGGGAGGGAGAATAGGACCGACACAAACAACGGCTGCGAAGGAGGCTAACACTCTAACTTTCTTTAGTTTGAAATGACGTTTTCGTTTCCGTTGCTGTCGTCGTTGCTTAAGCTCTCTATTGTCTGCTTAATACTTTCCAGGTTATTGCAAGAATCGTGGACGGTAGTAAATTTGATGAATTCAAGGCGATGTATGGGGAGACTCTAGTGACAGGTTAGAGAGAGAACACCTGTTCCCTGATGTGAGGTGTTTTTCTCTATTATTCAGTCAACTAGTCTAGAACAGACAGGAAATTGCCCACGAATATGGCCTGGGTTATTATGTAAGTCTCCTTATTCTGAAGTACAATGTAACCCCAATATAACAAAGTGTTAGGGTCTGGGCTTAAGTGACTTGAAACCATTGCGCAGGATAGACTGGACCGAACATTTAAACCCACTTCCGGTGCCACGTCATGGGCTTGGCGGGCCGCGCACGATTTTCCCGCCAAAACTTCCTTAGAAAAACGCATATTACGCGTATTCCGAGTAAACCGCATTCTATTCATTCAGCTGTCGGCGGCAAATGAACGTAATAGCATTGATATCGTGTTGTATATCTCCTACATCCCCTAATAAATGCTGTTTTGTATGTGTTACGACCTCTCGGGATGACTAAGACTGACATCTGTGTGTTCTTCCCTGTGCTAGGTTTTGCTCGTATTCACGGCTATCCTGTAGGAATTATAGGCAATAACGGAGTTTTGTTTTCGGAATCAGCTCTCAAAGGGACACACTTTATACAGTTGTGTTGTCAACGTAAAATACCGCTACTATTTTTACAAAATATAACAGGTGAGCTAGTAAGTGTAAGCTTATATGAGAAGTAGACATGGGGCGCTTTCCATTTGAATGGAAAAACCGGGGAGAATTTTCGGTTAAAGGAACAGGACAAATTTTTCTCAATCAAAACGGAACGAGACGAGTGTGTTCCTTTTGCACTGATGTACTCTTTAAGAGACTGGATATGAACTAAAACCACCAAACCGCGCGTTTAATTCATCAAGTAGCATTGAACTAGTGGGATACCGTAGATGGTGCAGGATTTTTCGGTCATTCTGGTAAAACCGAGAAAAGAGGAATACCTCAAAAGGTATTCCTTTTTTTCCGAAAAATTTCCATTGGAAAATTCTGCTCCATTTGATTTACCACCCGGAACAACTGTTTTTTCCATGCAAAAGGAAAGCGCCCATGGTCTTTTCGTCTAGTCACAGCACATACACTAAACACATTGTACCAATAAGAATTTCAAGTACGACCAGGTAAGTAAAGAGTAAAGCGCGGGAAAACAGGTCCAAGCGAGTTGAAAATGATTTTGGTTAAATTCTAATTGTTTGCGAAAGTGTTCCGTGTGTTTTAATTTCTTGTTTGCTTGGTTTTGCTTTATATCACTCTTTGATTGGTTGGCAAAACTAGCGCCACTTTCTTAACCAATGAGAATCAAAGTAAAAGCAATTGTGACTTGCACGCGTTCATTTTCCCGCGCTTGGCGCCGACTACGTGTAATTGCTTCGAGTTCTAATTGGCTCATTGTGCTGTATGCGTCTGTTGTAATTGGCCAGTGTCTCACGGCACTCAATTAAGAATCGCTCTTTAACAAAAGTAAGCTAGCGTCGAACACTCAAAAGGAATTGAACTGAAAACCTCAAATTTATGCAATAAAATTCAGCAGTGTTGCAGCTCCTATAAGCTCTTACTTTCATTGGCGGGGGTAGTGTGGCACCTCTATTGTTTTAGGGCTGGGGTCCATTGTTTCTGCTGTTTGTTGTTTTGTTCACCTGAAGGGTCGCAAGCCATTTACGTGAGACCTTACGAGAGCTGCTACATCGCCCATAGAATTTACTATCTATGAATACGTATCTCGTTAAACTTAAAGAAGAACAAATTTCGCAGAATTGAAGCTGAAATTATAGTATTTTATCAGGTAACCTAGCACAACACAATAACAACACTTTATACACCAGTTAAAAGAAAAGACATTTTACATGCTTAGGTAAGGGACACAAAAAACACACAAACATAAATATACATGTCTTTATTTACTTATTTATTTATTTATTTATTTGCCATCTTCATAATATTTGCAAGTATTACACCTAAGAAGTGGCGAGGAGAGGAAACCACAAGGCTGATATGAAAGGCCACCTCGAAGGACAAATTTAGATTAAAATTTGGTGCTGTGTGAGTGCGGCATGACAGATTCAAGATTGTTTAAATACAAATAGGTATAAACAAAATTGAGTCGGCTAGCTAGCTTGTATATGATTTTCAATTATTCATTCTCACTAGCTTGTTGTGTTAACACGTGTTGTCTTGAAACGCCCATAATGAGGTAAAGTTCCGTTGTTTGTTTCAGGTTTTATGGTAGGTAAAGATTACGAAGCTGGTGGTATCGCTAAAAATGGCGCCAAGATGGTGACTGCCGTGTCGTGCGCGCAGGTTCCCAAGATCACTGTAATCATTGGTGGAAGTTTTGGCGCGGGAAATTACGGCATGTGTGGCCGGGCATACGGGTGAGAATTGAGAACTCTGCACTGGCTGACAGCTGACCAATGACAGGAAACACAAACTTGAATGGACTTTTCAGAAACTTTAAGCAGAATATAACAACAACAACAGCAACAGCAGAAAAAACAAAAACAAAAACAAAACAAGCAGCTTTTGGCAAGCGCGGGAAAACGTGCAACTAGTGCCAAGATGGCGCGGGAAAGTGTTAACCGGTATAAAGCGCGGGAAAGTGTGACCGGTGCCAAGCGCGGGAAATCGTGAAACAGTGGTCAATCGCGGAAAGTTTGGCAGCTGTTGTCTAGCGCGGGAAAAGTCTCTGTGCTAAAGTCCCCATTGCTTTTGTCTTTGCTCGTAGTTGGTGTAAAGGCAATATTTTTTCAGTGATTTGTTGAGAGGAGCACATTTGGCAGTTCGCTCTTAAATCAGTGCAGTACTTGGGATTTTTTTGATAATTAGTAACTCAGTGTAGAAACAGCATAAAAACCGCAAGAGCAACATACATTGTTATCTTTTTTTTGTTGTGTTCCAGTCCTCGTTTTCTTTATATGTGGCCCAACGCTCGTATTTCAGTGATGGGAGGGGAGCAAGCTGGCACAGTGTTAGCTACAATCACAAAAGATCAGAGAGAAAGAGAAGGAAAGGAGGTTAGCTTTTTTCCCTTGAAGTCATCCATTGTATCAAGTGAAAAACCTAAATTGTGAAATGATTGGAAGCAAACAGCACCAAAGAAAAGGTCTACTTAGTTAGCTTTAATTCTCGATGGTCACGCTCAAGGATTCCAAGGTGGAACCACCTTGTACAGCATAATAAGCGCCACCACAGGAAAGTACTGCTCAGTGGCTTTCATTTGAATGGTCACACGTTTTAATTAGGGTTTCGTCCACAGCCTCAAATGTTAGAACCACCTTGTGCAACATAATAAGCAGCACCACAGGATGGTACTGTTCAGTATGGTCACACTTTAGGATTTCATCCACAGACTGAAAATTAGAACACCCTTGTACAGCGCACTAAACAACACGAAAGGAAAGTACTGCTCAATTTTTGAAACCTGCATGGCAGAGGTCTCTTTTCTCCAGCACGCTGAATACAAGGAAGAGAGGCCTCTGCTAGCAGGGAATCAAACGTTAGAAATAATCTTTCAGAGCGTGTTAATGAACAACAGTAAAGGAAAGAGTTTTCTTTGAACTACCCGGCTTGTACGCCAACATCACGAACTCGTTTTTCAACTTGCAGTTGACTGCAGAGGAAGAAAATCAAATAAAAGCACCTATAATCAAGAGATTTGAGGCAGAAGGGCATCCGTATTTCTCATCTGCAAGGTATGTCAACATACTTTGTAGTTTCCCGTGTTTACCACTAAAAAACCTTTACAAGAAACTCGAAAACAAATGTTTAATTACGAGCTCTACTCAGGCTTTAGAGCGATTGTAACTGCGTGTTGAAAGTATCAGACTAGTTTCTCTGTTTGTTATGGTTTTGCTTCCCTGTGTTATGTGTTTGGTTTGCAAAACTCACGCCCCATTTTCGTCGAAAGAGAAGCAAGTTGTGGTTGCACGCATTTTCCGCACTCGTATCGTTTTTACTTCGAATTCTGATTGGTTAATTGCTTTGTTTACGTCTGATGTGATTGGTCAGAATAGTTGCCTCAAGTACCTGGGACGAACGGCTGGTGGCCAGCGCTAAATAAGAAAGTTTGTTTTTTTCGCAGGTTATGGGACGACGGTGTTATTGATCCAGCGGACACACGCACAGTCCTGGGCCTGAGTTTAAGCGCGGCGCTAAATGCTCCAATCGGAGATCCGAAATTTGGCGTGTTTAGAATGTAGCTGCCCTTTGAACAGAACTATGAAAAGTCCATCGTGTTACGAACAGATTCTTGGTTGAAGAGGAAAGCAGAAAGAAATGACTCCTAAAGAACTACAAAGCACGTTACCAGGGGGCCTGTTTCTCGAAAGTCCCGGTAACTTAACAGGCCCGAGAAGACATTTTGAAATCAAACTCTCAAAAAAAGTTGGCTGTGTTCTGACCTCTAATGAAGTCAATTTTGTTTCTTTAGCTGAAAACTTAACGAATCAATTTTAAAACTTTTGAAACTCCCATCTAGAGTGGAAAACAAAACAGCTTAATGGGCCCGGTAATTACCGGGAGCTTCGAGAAACGGGCCCTTAGGCACTTAGGCGTGAGCATATTATTTCAGGTTCTTGGAAGAAGCTATACATTACAAAAATAACAGGAAATATTTTTTTTTTCCATTGCCTCGATAACAATTTTCGTTTGGCTACGGTCCTCGTTACACGATATATCTTGTAAATTTTTAGCTAGGATGAGAAGAAGTCTGCGAAACAATGAGCGTCACCGAAAAATATTGGAAATTAGTATAATTTTACTAGCGTTCTATCACTAATGCCATTATTAGGGACCTTAAGCTACGACGACGGCGACGGCAACGAAAACGTCATTTCAAAATATAGCTTCTCGTTTCTGTAACTCTTTCACGATTATTTCAACTTGTTTAACTTAAAAAATGCTGGCGAAATGTCCAGGAACAATATTACTATAAACGACGTGAAAGTAGGGAAAAAGAAAGAAACATTTGCCGTCATGCGCTCACGTTCTCAAGAAAACATAAAAATTAGTCATTTCACGTTGTTGTTTTGCAGAGGACGGCAAAGAAATGGACCAAAAAGCAAAGCGCACGTGCACAGCGATTGTTTTTGCTCATTAAGTCTATTGTTTTGTGACGTTCTCGTTGCCGTTGCCGTTGCCGTCCTCGTTGCTTAAGGCCCCTATTCTCTATTGGCTACGCTACTCGCTAGCTGTTCAGCTGTAAATAATAGGGAGCTTTAGCAACGACGACGGCGACGGCGACGGCAACGAAAACGTCACTTCAAAATAGAACTTCTCGTTTTTGTAACGCTTTCGCTATTATTCCAATTTGTTTAACTTGGAAAGGACTGGCGAGCTATCCAGGGACTAAATTGTTATGAACGCCATTAAAGCAAGGAAAAAGAAATAAAACTTTACAGTCACACGCTCCCGTTCTCGCCAAAACCTAAAATTTGGTCATTTCACGTTGTTGTTTTGCAGAGGACGGGAAAGAAATGTACCAAAATGTAAAACGCACGTGCAGAGCCATTGTTTTTGCTCATTAAGCCTATTGTTTTGTGACGTTCTCGTTGCCGTTGCCGTCGTCGTTGCTAAAGCTCCCTAATGAGTTGCGGTTGTCAACAAAATGCGCGCGCTTCGCCTTTTCGAAGTGTCTGCGAGGAGGATTTAGATAATTTTTGTTTAGTTTTGAACGATTAGTAGATTTATACTAATTATTCGCTCTTGATCTCTATACGTGATAGCTGATTCGCGCAATAGAAATCTCGAGTTCGTAATCTAATTGCTAAATATCATTCTTGTGAATTGCACTGGAAAGTCCAACGCCGAATTAGTCTTTTATCGCGCCATAAACAACACTTTGGAAGAGCTAAGAGCTTGAACTGGTTAATGAATTCGACGTCATATGTGGGTTGAGTTTGTTGTTGGTTCTCTTCTCTGCTCCGAAAGGTTTTTCTCCGGTTTCTCCGGTTTTTCCCTCCACAAAACCAACATTTCCAAATTCCAATTTAATCTGCTTGTAAAGCACATTTGAACATATACACATGGAAAATGCGCTATATAAGTCCTAAATTATTATTATTATTATTATTATTATTATTATTATTATTATTATTATTATTATTATTATTATTATTATTATTATTATGAAACAAAACAGGACCAAACAGCCAACGGCTGGGAGTTTGCAAAGTTGGTGAAACTGTTTGGGTTGCCAAAACTCTGCACCACTGTGCTCCAATTTTTTATCGCTCACTAGGCCCGAGCCGGATGTGATCGATTAGAGCTTTATACTGACTAGGGACTTTTTTTTTTAAATCACCCATTTAGGGACGCAAGTTACTGCGCACTTGACGTTTTTAATACGCTTCTTTGCAAAATGGCGTTTCCTCTTTTCGTGTCCAGCTCCTGGGAGATTGGCTGACCACCTGTTCACTGACCACGTGTTGGCCCCAAGCTCCCAGTAGAGCGGATAATGTCCCGTATGTATGCCCGTGTGTTCTCCCACAGATCACTCGCTTACTCGATTTTGGGGGACAAACTGACTCGTTCCGAGACCCTTATGTACAGTTCAAGCTGTGGCCAAAGAGGGCCGCTCGGGGCATGGTTACAAACGATTTTTTTCGCAATAGCCGCTTTTGGAAACAGGGTGGAATAATTACAAACAAAATAAAACAAACACCTTTTTTCCTTGATTTGTATGACGTTCAAGATAAACTTTTAAATCACACTGTAAGCATTCCTATGAGTTACATACATTCTGAATTATGATCTCTCTATCAGGGCTTTTCAGGAATCATATCGAATTAGGACAGACACCAGAGGTGGTCACTGCCACAGATTTGTTACATCTCTAGTGGTTCTTTTACGTTCGACATGAGTCCCCTTTTACACCCCACATAGTTGACAAGTTGACATAAGACTGGTCCTTTTAAATGTAATAAAGGTAAATAAACATTAGCAAAGGTTATGGCTACTGAATTAAATAAAAATAATAATAATAAAAAAATGTTAAAGACAAATCCAGTATCGGCCATTGAGTGACAAAACCTCTTTTTTATAACTGTATGCTGAAGGAATTTTTACCGTGTTCAAATAAAGTTATCAATCAATCAACTAAATAAAGTTATCAAAACCTACGAAAATGTTCCATTAAGTGCTTATGTTTATTTGGAAAGAATTTCTACTGCAAACTATAACGAGAGAAGTTGCTATATTTCAGGTAAAAGAAGGATCTTTGTTTACACGTTTAGCTACATCGGATTCGATGCCCAATGAAAACAGAAAATGGAGTCCAATTCCATTTACCAATTTTTATGGAAAACGTAAAATGAAATCGACAAATCGAATGTGGTTTTGCGGTGTCTGTACTCTTATCGACAACGATATTCGTCATCACGGTTGTCAAATTGCTGGTCAAAACAAATTTTGGCCATTATGATAACAAATGGCGTTGTCGAAAAAAGTACAGACAACGCTAAACCACATTTCATTTTTTTTTTTTTTACCACAATATCATCGTCAACGAAATGTTTCTTTCGGAGCATGACCAAGATTGTTGACGTTGACGCGAGCAGCGTTGTCTGGGGCGCTTTCCATTCAGCCAAAATTTTCGAGATTTCCTGTCCGAAATTGAAAATTTAGGAATACATTTTGAGTGCACCCTCTTTGACGGAATTTCCGGAATTATGGAAATTTTCGTGTTCCATTCGCGATAGATGTCGGTTTTAGTCTCCCTACGGAGCGTGAGCTCACGTGGACAAGCGGAAAAACCAAGAAGCGGACGAAGTACATCCAGCATGTCAATGCACGTGACCTCGACGCGTCAGCGAAAATTCCGAAAATTTTATTCAATGGAAAGCGCCCCAGGACTCTTATCGACAACGGCAAATTAGCCAATCAAATTGCGAGATTACTAGCAATTGTGGTAAAATTCACTAAGGCATGCTCATTACATAAAACACGCACGACTTGGTGTACACTCGCCCAGGCTGGTCTTCAGTCAACGGATAAAGAACATGTGGTGCCCTTCGAGTTGACTGCAGGAAAACTTGATCTGCAAAATATAACAAAAATTCTCGTCGTTACGCTGCTAATGAATTTCACACCAACCAACCTCGTGCCTCACAAGAAGTCTTTGTTCTTTACTAAGATAGCTTGAAGAAACGAGCGGCACTCCATATTGGACTGCAACTCTCCTCGAGTAACCTGGCGCGCGGAAGAGGTGGCTGAAATTCAGACAGAGGAGCCAACGCTGGCGTTTATATGGTTACCCGGTACAATTGTCAGTAACCTCTATGTCATTGACTGCTTGAGATATTCCGCAACTTTTCAGAGGGATCTTCCGAATTGAGAGCGAACATATTCGGATTAACCTCGACGTCACCCGAATCTTTTAGTCGATTTCCTCCGCTGAAATATCTTAGAGGCTCATTTGAGCATAAAACTACGGCTAAAAATAGCTAGTTTTACGGTAAATATGGCATCTACGAAGATTGATCGCAAAGACTTAGAAGAAACCGCTGATCTAACTTAGGCAAAACGTACGACACTACAGACTCGATATTTTTCTTTCCCACGTGCCCGCTCGCGTCCCTCGATAAACAATTTTTCTTTCTCCTTGTGTGTTCCACGTGTCCTCTTCGAGGCCTTTCGTTATATATCATCACCATTGTCGTCGCCATTTTTCTTAGACATCGTTACAAAATAAATATATACAAAATAATAAAATACAAAAGATAAATAAATAACAGACAGGAGCCTAGGCGCGCACAACTGGCCTATACACAGAATGCTGACAGTTTTTTCTCAATTTAAGTCTAAATTAAAAACTTTCCTCCTGAACTGACTTCCCCTTATTTTGTTTGTTTGTTTGTTTGTGTTCTTGCTTTTTAAACTAAATGTGGTTACAAATTAAATAAGACGCCTAAATTATCATTTTATAGTTGTATTTTTCTTGAGGTGCCTGTAGCCCGAATAAGCCCTAATGGTTTCTATATGGGCATCCTCGCCTAACGCTTTTCTTTTATCGATTATTTGATATCTCTTGTAGTTTAATATTTATTTATCTTGTAATTTAAAATAAAAATAAGTGGCAAAAATAAACTGAAACTGAATATTCCTGTGTTTTCAGAGGCCAGTTTATTTTTAGATTGAATTTCCCGCCAAAATCAGACTCCCGCAGGAGCCCTGATGACCAATCACAATCCGCTGCACGTGCCACAAGTGTCTGCACGTGCCACAAGTGTCTACACGTGCATAGCCTTTGTTTTCGCTCATTAAAACTATTGTTTTGTGACACTCTCGTTGCCGTTGCCGTCCTCGATGCAGTTTTTCGCGGGAAAAGATAGTCTAAAAATAAATCGGTCCGTAACATTGCCTTGACATAGGCTTAGTATATGAGTTGCATACCCGTAGAGAAACCACCGGGGGTTATTCGAGCTACAGGCTCCTACAAAAATGCAACTTTAAAATAATTGGCAATAATTGCTAGTATCATTATTTCATTGTCATGCATCATCGTCAGCATCGGGTAATGGTTGCAGCTACTGTCAGGAAGCAAATGAAGCAGAAAAAAATTTGTTTTAAACAATAGGGCAACCATCATACGTCATCAAATCCAAAATGGCCGCGCCCATAAAACTTAACAGCGAAAATGGATCGACGAGATGATATCCATTTTTTTGTACACTTAAATGTTATATCCACGTTTTAAAACAAAATTTGAAATCTAGTAATTGTTACCTACAATTTAGCGTCAATTTTTTTTGTAAGAGTGGAGGTTCTCTTTAAGCTGTAAAATGACCCCACATTCGGAAGGGTTAAATTTCGTTTTACATAGAAGAAAAATCTTTGCAATGAAAACAATGTGGGAAGAAAAGTTTTTGATGTTTTAAACTGGCTTGTTTGGTTGCACAATCCGAGTTCAAAAATTATAAACGTAACATCAAAACTGTACACAAACCTTTGGTTTGCGCTTGCTACCCTGTTGACCCGCCAATTCTTTGTCACTTTTCGTTTCCAGACTATCTCTGCTACCAGAGTGAGGAAGGCTAGGACCAGTCCTACTCCCATAACGACATATACGCCCAACATACTCATGATATCAATGCGCTTTCGAGATAACGCTAAAACAACCAAAGACATCAATTAGGTACAATAAATGAAATCCCAAATTATTACAAATGATAAAAAATATAAATTACAAATCAGATTTATTACAGATACATCAACCAGAAAATAACACAAATTCTATCAAGCAGTGTTTCCGCTAGAGTTTGCCTCAAAAAGGAGACTAAGGGCTTTGGAGCTCAAAATGGATTCATCTACTTTTCCAGTGATAAAATGAATGAGAAAAGCCTAATCCCAGTTCTAGCTCAGTATCATGTATAGTGGCCTTGAATACATGTGATGGCGACGCCTAAGAAAGTACTTAAAGATTTACACTGTACTGTAAAACTTTCGGACGGTTGTATTTTCGGATACCTTTTTTGTCCGAAATTAAAATTGTCCGAAAGATTTTTTTGGCAAGGAAATGCTACCACAGGCATCCCAACAAACACTACACTTGTGTGGTCATAATTTGAACTCTTTTCAAAGCAATGCTGTAACATAACTTACTCGTGTCTTGTTCTATCGGGCATTCGTTAGTATTATCCCACCATTTCCTCTTCAAGTTGTTAAGGAAATCATTCTCGTGAAGGCGTAGAATAGCCAGAGTGAAGTTCATGGTGTGAGGGTCATTGGCTGGCAAAGCAAGCGCGAGACCTTTGGCGCGGCTTACACCTGGAACTACGAGCAAAAATATTAGTGTGCGTGGTATGGTACATAAAAATGGACTTTAACAAACAGTCGTAATTTATTTAATTGTGCTGTCAGTGCGTGAGGTTCGCGCGAGAAGCGTGCGTGAAGAATCCACGCTTTTGGCCCTTCGCGTCTTCGGCGCGATTAAGACAAATCTCAAGAGAAGAAGAAACATTGTTATGCAGTCTAAGTTATGAATTGCACAGTTTGTTGGGGATGAAAATTTGGTGAACGTATATTTGAGTGACTCATTTACGAACTGCGTAAAGATCCATATTGGGAAGAGAGCAAGCGAATTATCAGCGAGAGAACTAGCCGTAAGGAAGAATTATTACTAGGTTTATCTAAGGGCGCATTCTGATGGAACTACCCTGCATGTTGGTTTTTCTAATTCCGGTTTAGGAATTAGAGGAAATGAGGAACAAGATTTTCCCAAAGAATCTATGTTCTGAAAATAAAATATTCTTGGCGGATGTGACCAGAGACCAGCACGCGGAAGAGCCTGGACCGAGCTTGTGAACCTGACTTCAGGTGCCACGTCACGCGCTTCGGGGGCTGCGCGCAATTTTCCCGCCAAAAGTTTCCCAAAAGAACACATTCTGCGCATTCCAAGGAAACCGTGCTCTCATCATGCTACCCTATCTGCTCTCAGAAGTGGAATGAAGGGAATGCAATTCCGGCGCTCCAGCCACCCGACCATGCTGCCTCCCCTTGGAGCGGCATCCGGGCAAACATTCATTGCAACGACAAAAAAATGTGTTGGTTAAACCTCATCTGAAACGGGACGCTAACTGCTCTAACATTGTTTAACAAAAAATAACTGTTGATCTTGTAAAACAATTTTAGAACGTTTGTCTTGGTCTTAACTCGTAAAGATGCCATCGACTTTTCATAACACATACCAGTGGTAAGGTCACAGGGCCGCTGATTTGCGATGTGTTCATTCACGGGCCCGTCGTTGATAAACACAAAATTGTCCCTTTCTCTCACCCACTGGATTCCCTGAGACGTATTTTTAATGAATGACTGATCAGCTTTCACGCGCAGCCAAATCTTCTTGTGTGGCTCATAGTTGCTACGCTGAAAAGACTCCTGTGTACTGGACGATTCAAGAACTCCAACTTGATAGGATGTCTTCACTATATCGTCTAGGGTCGTAATGGGACTTATGGCATTTTTGACGGTAAGAAATGCGGCCAGGTTGGCAGTGTACGTTGAGACCCAGATAAGAATGCAGAACCAGTAGCAACCGGTGAGAATGCGGCCTAAAGAAAAACAGTCCTTGTGACTTTTTCACCCCAGACTTCAGGGAGACTAACTTAAGGACGGCGCTTCTTATTGTCACTGCGTATAAGTTCTGCACATGTCGGGTTTGCCCGAGATCATTGGGGTTCTTGAGAACAATCATTCTCGTACCTTGCCTAGTTCCTTTACGGCTTTCTCCCAGGCATTCACGATCAATTCGTTTTGGTGACGTAGCGGAGGCGACCACGTGACCCGAACGGATTGATCGAGAAGAAACAGAGAGACCTAGGAACTAGGCAATCTCGTACCCAGAGTCTTCGTTCCCTTGCTGTGAAACGAGCGACTCTGGAAAGATCTTATCTGAAAGTTCGAAAATGTCGGACTTCCGGTTTTAACTGCGCATGCTTAAAATTCAGCGCCATGTTACACTTATTTTTTTTTCCGGTCATTTATATTGTTCCATAAAAACCGGTCAGAGAGTTGCTCGTTTCTTCAAGCGTGCGCAGTGAGGAACCAAGATCCATGGTACGAGATTGGAGGACAACGTTTCCTAAAACAAAGGTATTTTTTGCGCGTTTTCTAAATTAGCCTCCCACGCAGTTGTTTTTAGGAGGTGAAATACGAGTCCCCTAAAAACGACTGCATGGCAGGCTATTTCTAAATATGCTGGAAAGTAACACCAACGTGCACAGTGATCAAATGCATTCAACATAATGGACCCAAAAAGTTGGATGTCGTTGGCCAACAATGTTAAAAAAATAAAAATACACAGCAACAACTTTATTAATCAAAAAGAGATCACATAAAATGGAGCAAGTACTACAAGGGAGAAAACGATTATTGTCCTTTGGAACTGATGCGTATAATCAGGAGTCTAGATAGACTTATACTATTGTCAATGTGCGTGGTTTTGTTTCGAACTTGTCTGTGTGTTTGTGTGTGCTTGGGGCAGGAGGCGAAGTGGAATAGTCTTTCGTGTTTGTCGGATGAACATGCGTTGGTACCTTTGTACATATTTTTGCACTGATGTGTTATAAACAATAAATAAATAAATTAATTAATTAATAAAAAAGAGATGACAGATTTTCGCACGTGCCTCATTTAGCAAGTGAAACTAGTCAAGGCAGGCAGTGTAGGAACGCTACATACATACATTTATGGAACATTGTTTGTCACTGATATACATATACGAATATAAATATAAGTAAAATATAAATATAAAGAAGTTTTACAAATATGTAGAGAACAGAGAGATAACTAGGAGTATAGAGTACTGTACAATGCAAAACATCGTTTTACAAATTTCTTCAATATTACCTGACAAGTTCCTGGGTGTGTTATCGCCTCCCTGCTGCAGCATACAAGCCAACGCGAACCACACACTGTTGAAGAAGCTGAATTCTTCCGCCATCCTTGTTCCATTCTCGTCTTTGTATCCATAAGGACTGTAATAATTTATTACAAACACTGCTACCGATATGACGACAAGCGTGGCTAGAGTGCAGATCCAAACTAGGTTCTCAAAAGGGTTCATAAACTGTAACAAGTCAATTGCTTGCTCCGAAGATTGTTTCTTCAGAATAACGTTCTCGGTGTAGTACAGGTAAGGCACGCTGAAATCTACTACCTTTTGACGACTTTCGGTTACGGCAATCGCCCCACCTGCCATGTCAGCATCCTTGGGAGAGAAAAAAGGAGCAAATTTAGATTATTGAAGTGCAATTTTCGTTAGTTTGCTTATCAATATCCCCACCTGTAAACTTTTTCTCACAAGCCTGAATATTTTTTTTAGAAAAATAACTAATTGAATGAAAGAATGAAAGAATGAATAGACGAACGAATGAATAAAGGGGATTAGTTTTCTAAAGAAACTGTGGCGCTGCGTCGGTGGGAGAGTGAAACACGAAAATTTGGTTTATCAACGGAGTTAATAATGTAAATTGACCATCGTACAGGGATTCGATTATAGCTGACGTTTCGAGCGTTAGCCCTTCGTTTGAACGAATCGAGGAATTGTGGGTTGTGTATGGTATATATACAGAAAATGGAGCTACGCTATTGGTGGTAACATGGTAACGTGAAAAATAGGAATAAATTAATTGAATGAAAAGCGCTCGTTGATACCGTGGGGATTAAGAGTGCCAATTTGAAAGATCAGTTTTTGCTCGAGATTTTTACGGCTTTCCGTGGTACCTTGATGTAGGGAGAGGCCGGAGATGGACATGTGTTGTTTGGAATGGTTAGGGAGATTAAAATGCCGAGCGAACGAATGAACGAAAAACTGAATGACAAACAAGGGGGATAATGGAAGGACATGACTGAAATAAAGAAGGCTAAATGATTGATGGGTGGATGGATGGATGGATGGATGGATGGAGAGACGAACAAACGAACGAATGAACGAGCGGTCGAATGAATGAACCTTGTAGAAAACAAGACAAATCCTTAATCAGAATGGCATGTCTGCAATGCTTCCACTAACTCCATTCTATGTAGGAAACGTATCCACATACATACTAACATTATAATTTTAGACACAGCATTACTCTTCGTTTGAGTTGAACAAGCAAAAAGTGGTTTTTGAGCATTAATTGAGTGAACAGGGATGGCGGAGCCGGGGGGTGGGGGACTTTAGCTCCACCCCACTATTTACAAAGATGTCATTTTGTTTTGTTTTAGTGTGAGGTACGTATGAAGAAGCAAAGAAGAAGAAAAAGAAATGAAAAATTTGTAATACAATGGACTTTGCAAAAAAAAACAAACAAAACCAAAAAACAAAAACAAACCAACACTGAACAACAAACAAACCTACCTACTCTCTTTAGTTGAGACATGACCCACCTAGATTGGCATTAGCTACCTGTGGGCATGTCCAACTTGTAAATCATATTTATTAGAAAAATAAAGAACTGAAGAAACAAACAAACAAACAAACAAACAAAAGAACGCCATTTTATAGCTTTTTTTTTAAAATGAAATTTAGTTACTGTTATTGGCAGTTATTGTTGTTATTCCAGAGGCATTTTAAGGGATCGTATTTCATTTTTCACTGAACGTTAAATTTTTTTCCGTTCACGTTATTTCGATTCATGCTTCCTAGTAATTTGAAAAAGAAAAGCCGTTAACAATATAAAGGTAGTCAAAAGATGAAACTAATGTTTGAAGCGTACTTGCTTTACTTAGTGACGAGAATTTGCAAAGCTGCAACCTTGGGCAACTTGTCGTGACATATGTTTAACATTTTCCCAGCTTGCACTTCATTGCCATATACGAGGAGTTTTTGTAAAAACGCAGGTCAATACAGTGGAACCTCGATTTAACGAAATACCAAGGGACTGGGGAAATTGGTTCGTTATATCGAGGGTTCTTTATATCGATCGAGGTTCTTTTCCATACATGTTAAAAGGTGGGGCTGAAGAATATCGTTCTTTATATCGATGACTTTGTTATATAGAGGTTCGTTAAATCGAGGTTCCACTGTAGACTGAGGCCGGGATATATCATGGAAGGCTGAGAATTATTTATCAACTTCACAAAACCTTCCAAATGTTGTTGTATGCACTAAAAGTATCTATAATTTTACGTTTTATATGGGTTGATTTTTTTTAAATAAATAGGTCATGGAGCCCATTTCTGAGCCTTTAGATTTCAAACGTTACTGAGGGAGGATTCCCACTGACCCCCTACAAACTCGTTTTCAACCCCCCCCCCCCCCCAACCCCCACCTCCTCAGTTGATAATAGGCTCCGCCGTCCCTGGTGAAGGGATAACTTACGAACCCCATTTAGAACTTCTCGCATCATCCCATCCCAAGTTCCCTTGGTTGTCATGGCACCGTACTTTCCGTCTGGAGACTGATACAATTCGTATTCGAACTTGAAAATTCGTGCCAGCTCTTTTAAAAGATCCACATTGTATCCTTCATAAGAAATGACGCCGTCTTTATTCTTCTTCACCATAATAAATGGCGGTTCCTGTGAAATATTACAGCGAAGAAATTAAACTATGATGATGATGATGATGATGAAGATGATGATAATGATGGTGATGGTGATGGTGATGGTGACGGTGATGATGGTGATGGTGATGGTGATGGTGATAGTGATGGTGGTGGTGATTGTGGCGGTGAGGGTGGTGGTGGTGGTGGTGGTGGTGATGGTGATGGTGATGGTGATGGTGATGGTGATGGTGATGGTGATGGTGATGATGATGAATGGGACTCATGATGATTATTACGATGGAAACTCCTTTTGCGCCCAAAAAGGGCTCCAGCAATCCATTCTTGGCAAGGAAAAAATGTGAGGTGCGAAGTTTACCATCCATGAAATACACTTGTAGTAATTTCAGGTGTTGTGCTTTACCTCAACGACCACAACTTTGAACTTTCTAGTCTCCAGGTCTCCTCCTTCGGATGAGTTATGGAATTTATTGGGTAACACTTTGTCGAATAACACTCCCCGCTTAGAGGAGTTCCACGTACCTATCTGAAGTAAGATTAAACAAAATGCTTGAATTGTATCACGAAGCCTCGATCACATTCAAGAGTAACTATAGTCAAATAGTTCACATGGTGATTATTCTCGACCTGAGGATCATAACTCTAGTTATACCAGTTTTACGAAAACGACGGTATTTTTAAATCTAGCTTTTGCTGCTGTGTTGTTTCTTTTGAGAGTTGAATTCTTTATTTGAACTTTTCTAAAAGCTACGGATGCAATAGTCAGGGCGAAAATCCTTCCTTCCCAACTCAATGACATAACCTCTTTAGCCTAAGTTGGCTATAAACAACATACCTCACTCCCCATTCAATGTTGAGCATTAAGATATCAAACGTAATTACACTTCCTGGTTCATCAATATTGAAAGGCGTTTGGAGGAGCGACAGCGAGCTTACGAGGAACAGCCCCAAGATGGCCACTTTCCTAAACAAGTTGCGCAGGATTGTGAAATCCAGCTTCTTACAAGCCTTTGATCCAGCTGGTCTGATAACATTTGTGGGAACAATACACTCGAGCGCGCCTCGCACGCTTCGCGTTTCCACACGTATTTTCCGTGACTGACTATGCAGACGCAGGAAACGGGTCGGAACAGGGCTACTCGCAAGCTTATGATTTAAAAACAAAACAAAACAAAACAAAACAAAACAAAACATTGAAGACAAAAAAAATGGCTGAAAGAAAAGAGAACAACACTACTTACTCTTCTAAAGGAGTTGTTCCGCAGATTTAGAATTTCCAAATCGATTTCTCTTCGCTTTCCGTTATCGTCAAACTGGATAGGTCCAGTGAAACCAGTTATATTAACCTGTTAAGAAAATATAGGCCTTTTGTGAGGGAATAAAGTGATTCATCTCATCTTTGCGATTTATTGAAAAACTGCATAAACTGCCTGACAAAATATTCGGAAAAACCTTGTATTCTCATCTAGGGTTGTAGCTTCATGCTGGGTAGCATGTGCTGTGACGAGCTACAGCCGTAAGGTACCTGTGTCTCGTATGTAACAACAACAACAACAACAACAACATGCTTTATTTCCCCCATTTAGTGACATTACAGACATATAATCGTTTAAATAAAAAGAAAAAGAGGGGACTGGCTACCTGAAATAATCATAAAGTTAAAAAGGGCGGGCAGCCAGTTTAACAAAACTGATCATTCTAATTTAGGTCGGTACACAAGCAGATACAAACACACATACACAAACATGTAACAAACCGTGAGCAAAAATAACATTATGGAGAGAGAAAATACTATAAAATAGATAGGAGAAGACTAGAGTTAAAAAAATAATACATTAAGTAAGCAAAGGGTATGGCAAAAATACTAAGATACGGTGAAAGTTATAGATAGAGCAAAACAGTTTTACAAATCTAATACGTGTCACCACTATTCTTCTCTATTCGTCTGCCTACACAGTTCGACAAAGAATAGTTTAAACTTTGCAATCGTTACCTTCATCATGCAATTAAATACCATGTCTCTCTCGGCTCGACAGTTATTGGACCCGTTTAGTGATAGACATGGTTCTGTATTCAGTGCACCGTTGATAACTTGGATTGCGTCATATACAGTAGATGCAAGATCCTAAGAAAAGAATTTTAATCTTTAAATCAAGTGGGCACATAAAACAAATGAAACAAAATGAACACTCACGCGCGCTCAAAACCAAACTGACCAGGGAGTACCAGGCCACTGACTTACCCAGTGCCTATGATTTGTTTGTTCAGCGGACATATATTCGAGAGGACGAGTCCAGCGACCTCATGAGCATGTCATAACTCTACGCATTGTGCGTAACATTACGTAACACGAAAGCCACCCTGTTGACTATTTGTATTGCGTACCTTCGTGTTTCTTTCGAGGAGACTATCTTAAGGTGGTATGGCACCCTCAAACATGAAATAATTTGAATTAAGTTCATACAGATTTCTTTTTTAATGTCAAGGTCGTCGAGCTATTAACTCATCAAGAGAAAATGTTTGACATGTCCTACGCCACGAATGGTCTCCATAGCAACTGTGCCACGTCCTAAACTCTACAATTTATGGGTCACACGCCAGCAGCTATAACTCTGCAATGTAACAACACACTATGAAACTTTTGGAGCGTGGTTTACAAACTTAGAGCTGTGATATGAACCTAAATGCAACACAAGCCAGTTTTACTCTCTTGTGTTTTAAAGGCTGCAAAGAAACAAAACCAATCTTGGGCCACACCCATCCACACGCAGCCCAGTTATGCTTTAAAATATTAAGAGCAAACATCAAAAGCAAACATCTCGCTGAAACGCACGGTGGCAGCAATCTTTTGAATGAAAGCCTTTTCAAGATTCGTAAGAAATGCCAAAGCAAGTTTGATTGTTTAGTGTTTGAGATGCTTTTCATCAAGAAACTCAAACCTAATCTCAACGTGCAAACGGACTCCATACGTGCTAAACTTTTTGTCCAGTTCAAGTTATTTATTTCTGTTACACTTCTTAATCAACTACTGTTCTTTTAGTATT
Source organism: Pachyseris speciosa (assembly GCA_016490735.1). Taxonomy (NCBI): domain Eukaryota; kingdom Metazoa; phylum Cnidaria; class Anthozoa; order Scleractinia; family Pachyseridae; genus Pachyseris; species Pachyseris speciosa. The sequence continues at coordinate 606,601 of JAEMWC010000168.1, read as the reverse complement.
TATACGCCCTAAAATGTTTTCATTTTTTGACTTGATAATGGCGTTACGTTAACGTCGAAACGTCGTCGAATTAGCTTTTTTACCTTTTTATCATGTTTTTCAGAAATATTTTATTCCAATTTTATATAGTGAAATGTTTTTCAAAGCCAATTCTTTTCCGTAAGAAAAATCAAAATATCGCAAAATCAAGGTACCTCCCCTTCTTAACCAAGGACAGGGTTGGTCTCCAAGTGGTGAAATTGTCTTGAAAACTCTAAGATTAATTACATGCAGGGTAACCTTAATTAAAGTAAGTTACAATTAAAGTACTTTCGGATTGAGCTTTTTAAGATACATTAGGCAGATTTAGCAAAGACAACGTGACAGCAGTGACGACGGCACGCGCAGATCTATAAATCGACTTGACCAATGGCAGAATGGCAACACTGGAAGTCGCGTTCAGTCCTTTCCGCGCGATTTCGCGTTCTCATTTGACGTTGCGCGGTCTTCGCTTAAATCGGCCTCTTATTGCATGCACCATAAATTAACATATACTTCCTTGCATAAAATCAAGGGAAAACCTGGACAGGTGGCTTAGCCCATCGATGTTATTATCAGTGGGATTGCAGGCTTACCTTGTCCAAGTATTTCATATGTTCTCGCACTGTAGTTTTTACTGACGGATGACCAGGCATCAAGGTAAGCAAGCTTGAAGGCTTAAATGCCAAAACCACGTTGTTCGGTAGACTGTTCAAGTATAGAGATACCTAAAGAAAAAAGAAACAACTTGTTAAAAATAAATCTTGGGTTGACTTGTCACGCTTGTCGCGTGACAATGTATGATCCTCGTTCTGGCATCGGTCACGTCACTAGCTCGAAATATCAGATGACTTTGTTCCGTATTAAATTCCAGAGAACGGGCAACCAGCTAGTGGTTAATTTCTTTGGAATTTCTCTTGGGAGCCTGATCAACCCAGAAATTCGGGATGATTTGTGGCAAAAAAGTGATGTTTTCTTTGTTAAATTGTCATCCTAGAATTTTTTAGCCGGAGAATTGCACTAGACTTTTTTTGGGAGGGACAATAATACAGTTAGGAGCCCATGACTAGGAGCGTACAACTCCCATACTAAGCCTATGTCACGGCATTTTTACAAACCGATCTATTTTTAGACTATCTTTTTCCGTGATAAAGGGCAACGGGGACGGCAACGGGAACGAAAGCGACTCGAAACAATAGGTTTAATGTGCGAAAACAAGGCCCTGCACGTTCAGATTCTTGTGATGTCATCAGGCTGCTGAGGGAGTCTGATATTCGCGGGAAAATTCAATCTAAAAATAAATTGGTCTGTGAAAACGCCGTGACAGGAATATAGTTTAGTTTTACGCTCCTAGTGATGGGCTCCTGTACAGCAATGACTGGACTGAAATCCAGGAGATAACTTTGCGTTCGCTAAATTCTTTGCAAGTTGAATGTTGATGCGAGACTAATTCTAATCAAAGCGACTTTCAACAGTATTATGCCCATGCCATCGGCTTCCTCGTGGGGTCGACTACCTGGCCAACCAGGGAGATTTGTGGGGCAATACAAGGAGATGGATGGGATTCTTTGCCTGAGGGTAAGGGGAAATCTCGACATTGTTTTACGATCAAAGATTAGAGAGTGGGTGAATTCACAAAAAGGATGTCAGGGGGATTTTCTGTAACGAGACGCCCCTGACCCAGAGGACTTTATCTGGCAAGATTCCCTGACCAATGGGGTAATACCTCAAGTTTGCTGGACTGATTTTACAATCTCTCTGGTTAGCCCAGGGGTCAACCCCACGGGGAAGCCGATGACATGTGCATTAAGCTCAATTAAACATCCCAATCTGTCAAATCTAAATGTGTTGACTTTTTCAAAAAGTTCTGATTAAAGTTCTAAATTGGTTTGGGAAAACCAAAATCAAAATTTTCACCTTCGAGCGCTCTCGGCAAAATTGTAAGCACCTTATATATAAAATTTAAACTATACTATCATACCTGTCCTTGAAGTATCCATTTGTAGCGATTTCTCAGTTCACAGGGTACCTAAGAATAGGAGAAAGAATTTAATTCTTCTGTGGCGACTCCACAGCTCTTTCGATAACACATAACTCGGAAGTTAATTGATAGTTTTCGTGTAATGTCATTAAAATGCTTAAAATCAAACTGAAAGCACCACAAAACTCCTGTTTTAATATTTTCTAAACTCCACATATGAAACATATTGACATTTCGTGTCAATATATTGCTTTGCTCTGCGAGTGTAAGACTATGAAGTTAATTTTTAATCTTGGATTAGGATTAATCGGTTTTCGAGCAAACCTGCCCTGTTTTCTTCTGACGAGCACTACGGAGTCAGAAATCGTCCTCGCTACCGGCTTTTGTCTACCGTTTAATAACTATGATTTTGAATCTTATTCGTCCACGCAACCGTATTTTATTACATTGACAAAAACCAAGAACCACACCTGTTGCAGCATTAGCTCAGCGGTTTCGTTGTTAGTGTAAAGAAGAACCACATCAGACTCAAAGCTTTGTATTTCTTCCATTGCTTTCATAACGGCTTTTCTTTTGTCTTCACTCCTTTTGTGCTTCGAAAGACGCACCAAATTCATGATGAGTGGGGTGTTCTTGAAAGTGGTGTAGAAATAAGCAGCTCCCAGCAGTTGACTCTCTGTGAAATTTGAAAAGCACACACAAAAAGTGCAAAAATAACAGTAAGTGAGTTGTGTTCAGTTTAGATGCCGTACATGATACATAGTGAGTTTAAAATAGCCTCTTTCTGAAAGTCAGCATGTGACACGACCTTTTTTCGTCTGTTTTTTATCGTTTAATAATAATAATAATAATAATAATAATAAACTAATATTTAAACACTATAAACCAATAATTACAAATAGTACAACATACAGCACGAAAGTGATAGCATAGGATTAACAAAGTTCTGGTTACCATCAAAGATTAATGACAGCTTTTTCCAGTTAAGTATGTTCACCAAGTCGTATGTAGCATGCGCACGGTGTCTGTAATCCGCTGACATATCCACTGTTCTCACACACTGGTCAAAAAACATACTGTTTCCGTGGAGACGGACGAGGGGAATGCCGGTTACCGTAGAGATTGCGCATGCGGTAGTCTTTGCTTCGCGTCCTCCGATAAGTACTGTGACGTTTTGTTGAAGAAAAGCTAAGTCAGCTGAAAAGGAAATTTTTGTTACACACTGAACTAAAAAATTTCAATGATTTGGAGGAAACTCAAATTGACCGGATAAAAGTCAAAACGTTTTAAGAACGAGCTAGACTGTGGTAGCTTTATGATAAGCCACTTTTGTTTTTGCTTCACGCAAGCGTGGCTAAGCCACGAGTTGCAGGTTGGGAAGGCCATAGAATACCACGGTCCCAGGCCCCCTTGCTGGCTTGCTTCACTCGCCGGCCCGCAATGCGCCTTACCTGTTTATGTACGTAGTGTGAAGGAATTGTTTATATCACGGCTAAACGAGAAAACATACCTTGGTCTAAAAGGCTTTCCTCAGTTGATATATTGAAAATTTCTAATGCTATGGAAACATTGCTCGCAGCATTGGTAAGATTAATGGCGGATTTCACTGCTTCATATTCTTGCAAGTTTCCATCGTTAATAAAACCTGCATTGAGTTTAATAAAGAAGAAAGTATTTGAGTTACGTGTTCGCCACATGATGAAACAGAAAAAGTCACAATAATAAGGAGCTTTAGTAAGGACCACGGGGACGGCGACTGCGACCACAACTGCGGCTGCGACGGCGACTGCGACCAAAACTGCGGCTGCGACGGCGACGACGACGACAACGACGACGAAAACGTCATTTCAAAACATAACTTCTCGTTTTGTAACTCTTTCTGGTTTAATAAATTTATTTCACTTGGAAAATGTTGGCGAACTATCCAGGGACTAACTTCTGTACTATGAACACTGTCGAGGTGAGGAAAAAGAATGGAAAAAAAAAATATACCGTCATGCGCTCTAGCTCTCAAAACTGAAATTTGGTCATTTTATGTCGTTTTATAGGGGACGACAAAGAAATGAACCAAAATTTAAAACGTACGTGCAGAGTGATTGTTTTTTTTTTCCATTAAACCTATTGTTTTGTGGCGTTCTCGTTCTTGTTGCCGTTGCCGTCCTCGTCCTTGAAAAAGGTCAGGGAATTTTTTGGCTATCCTGTGGGTTTGTAAAGGAGTTTCCTTGTGAGTTTCCTTGTTCGTAAATCTTATGTCATTTCAAAGAAATTTCTACCAAGCAATTATCTGCGTCTTCATTAATGGCGTTGTTGCCCAAGGATTTGGTGGTAAGCGGAAATTGGTCTGTGGTCAGTGAGAAGTCAGGGAATTTTTTCTATCCCGAATAAATGGCAACCCTGCTGAAGAAGAAACGCTGTGTCTTTCTGCATATTGAGGGTTCAGTTATATCTTCTCTACCGTGTAACTAGCCTTGGTGGCGCCGTTCTAGTTGGTCGTCGTGACGTCACTCGTGAAGATAGTGTGCACTCGTTCCCAAACCTCGTTCGTAAGGTTTACGTGATGAGTTTGGGAACGATGCTCAATTCACCACCTGTTTCTATTAGCACTTTGCAATTACAGTGAAACTAAACGTAAAGTAAAGTAAGTACGTAAAATCCTTCTTTTAAACACGATCAATAGTTAAAGCAAAATACATGCTTGAGGGGTCGTGTATTATCTATGAAAATTAAAGCCTTAACTTGATTTAAAAATATAAAATGATTTGGGTCATAAACACTAAAAAACGTACATGATATATAAAAATTTAGAAATGACATAGAGATTCAGGAATATAATTAGGGAGTTACATAAAAATTCAGAAATTTAAAATATAAAATCGCACATCTTCTTCTTGGGCACCGACTGAACAGATAAACTGTTAAAACTGAATTTCCTAAATGATGGATTCAGTTTCACTTTTCTGATAAATTGTTTAAAATTGTAAGAGGCATTTAAATAATCGGAAACAAAGTTCCATAGTACGGCGCCTCTAAAGCGTATAGAGTTTTTCATGAAATGTGTCGAAATCAACACAGCAAAACTCATCTTCTTACCACATGTGAATTGCCTTTTTTCTGTGGTAGCTATTTGTATGGACATGTGAAGAACAGCTAACAGAAGCACCATAACTTCCGTGTTTCTCACTTCGCACATGTCTACGAAGAAAAAGACCAAGGTCAACATTGCTTTAATTTATTCCTCTTACATTCTGAATTAACCACGGTATTTTTTAATGGCTTCTAATTTTGAATCTATGAATGATATTGTATGAAATAATAGCCAAGTATCTGTCCATACTTTTAGGATCGCGTTTGCCGACTGAAAACTGCAAAACGTTATTTCGAGCTTCCCATACAGTGAATTCTATATCGAACAGTTTGCTTAACGTCTCTTTTTAATCGAAATTTGGCCTTCTGCTCTTGTAGTGATCTTGCGCCTTAACAGTTCCAAGAGGTGCAAAAACATACACCGATCTACCTCGTCAGAAAAGCTCCTAGAATCAAATAGTAAAAGAGGTTATGTGAGGTTTGGAAGCCACATGATAAACTATGCGTGTTCGTACGGATGAGCTCGATGAATGCTCATTGTTTTCGAACGAAAACGTCCCGCAACATATTTGGAGGAACATGCATTTCACTGTCATTGATAAGCGCAGTTTTAATTACAGCAGTCTGAAGCTAAAAGTTTCTAAAACTTCTTGAGCAGTCAGTTGAAACTAGTTGATGGCTCATTTGTTCAGTTTTTCACACAAAGACGTGTTTGGTTTAGCAAATCGCAAGGCATGAAGTAAATTGCTGGGACTTAAGAAATCGACGTTTTTCCGTTTTCATTACAGTGTAATAAGAGAAACAATTTCAAGCCGAACTTTTAATCTGTCAGTTTTCATTTTTAACATTTCCTCTAGAACAAAGAAATCCTATATTTAAACGACCCATGGGTTACTCAAAAATTTTGTGTGATTGAACAGCTTTGCACATTTATTTTGCATATATCATTCTATGAAAGAAAACTGGTAAAATGTACGCGTTGATTAAGGCCTCTGTCATATTATTTAAATCTTGAGGCGTTTGACTAAAGCCCCGGCTACACGTTGTAACATTGTTAGAAGAACACGTCCCAACATTGTTGTAAGAACGCTTTTAACAATGTTGGATACGCATATAACATTGTTGGAAACACGTCCCTTCGGGGGTCTGACTTCAACAATTTCCACCTCTGCTATTAGACTATCGGATTGGACACTGGGCCCTTACCTCTAAATGGTCTTTGCAATACAACATTGTTGAAAGGGCGGCTACACGCCTCAACATTTGTTGTATGTTGGATAAACTGTTTGATCGAAATCAAAAGATTCTTCCAACAAAAAATGTTGAACAAACGTCATCAAACATGCATGCTACACGTTCTAACATTGTTCATCCAACAAATGTTTTATAACAATGTTTGAACGTGTAGCCGGGACTTAACGTTCCCCCTGATATATCCTGAATTAACCATCGTATTTATAAATGATTTCAAAAGTTTGAATCCACGCCAAGTGGATGAAATTACATGGGAGTATCGCGTCTTATATTTTTGAAAATCTTTCCACATCTATGGTGGCCCAGCATTATCATAGTAAAATATGTAAGTTTTGGGGGAGAAAAGAGTAAAAAATGGAAAAAAACGACAAATATAAGCAGATCAAAATCAAAAAAAAAAAAAAAAAAGGCGAGAAAAATAATATTGTAATAAAAATTAATAATATAAAGTAAAAAAATGTTTGTTGACAAATTAAGAAGTAAAAAAAAAAAAAAAAAAAGAAAAGAAAGAAAAATAATTTAAGCACTAAAAATATTTTGAAAAAAATATCCAAACAAAAAAAGAAAGAAAAAAGAAGAAAAATCATTGTCAAAAAACAACATTGAAAATCAACATCGAAAATTAACATTAAAAATCAACATTGAAAATCAACATCGAAAATCAACATTAAAAATCAACATTGAAAATCAACATTGAAAATCAACATTAGAAATCGAAAAAAAAAATGGAAAAAAACAACAAAAAAAAAACAACGTTATTTCCACGTGGCCTGTTGTTATCATAGACCAGGATGCTCTGCACTGGCACGCATATTTGACCTTTTTTGGGCTCCTGTGGTCTGACGTCAAATGAGGCCATGTCCTGTTGTTTGTATGAAGTGTGAAGTTTGAACACTTCAGCTGAGGCTTCCCTTCTTCTGGCGGATTTCGAAAACTTACATATTTTACTATGATAATGCTGGGCCACAACGTGGCCTGTCGTTATCATAGATCAGCATGCTTTGCACGCATATTTAATATATAGTTCATCCATCTGAGAGGTGATTAGAAGCTCCTGATGGGCCTTTGTTGGACACCAGCACATCGCACGAGCCCACTGGATAGCCAAAGTGTTCCGCGCAAGCAATCTTCACGTTTTCAAGCGTTAAATCATCGCTGGAAAACTCGACGAATTCTCTCGGTTGTACCGGGCGAAACATTTGCTAGTTGTTAGGTTCTGCTGTCAACCTTTGCACGATGATGTCGCTTGCAGCCGTTCCTTTAGCATCTTTGCGAGGTCGTGTTGCTTGCTGTGTTCTTTTGTTTGACATTTTTTCTTGAAGGGGCTTCCAAACTTGGTTCATTTTTGGGGGCATGGTGGATCAAAGACCTATAACTTTCCAACAGCACCCCTAATGGATCGAAATCCACCAGAAGAAGGAAAGCGTCAGCTGAAGTGTTCAAACTTCACACTTCATACAAACAACAGGACACGTCACGTCCTCATTTGAGGTCAGACCATAGGAGACCAAAAAAGGTCAAATATGCGTGCCAGTGCAGAGCATCCTGGTCTATGATAACAACAGGCCACGTGGAAATAAGGTTTTTTTTTTCCTTTTTTTTTTTTTCGATTTCTAATGTTGATTTTTAATGTTGATTTTTAATGTTGATTTTCAATGTTGATTTTTAATGTTGATTTTCGATGTTAATTTTCGATGTTGATTTTCAATGTTGTTTTTTGACAATGATTTTTCTTCTTTTTTCTTTCTTTTTTTTTGGATATTTTTTTCAAAATATTTTTAGTGCTTAAATTATTTTTCTTTCTTTTCTTTTTTTTTTTACTTTTTAATTTGTCAAGAAATATTTTTTTACTTTATATTATTAATTTTTATTACAATATTATTTTTCTCGCCTTTTTTTTTTTTTTTTTGATTTTGATTGCTTATATTTGTCGTTTCTTTCCATTTTCTACTCTTTTCTCCCCCAAAACTTACATATTTTACTATGATAATGCTGGGCCACCATACACATCTCCATATTTAAGAGTTGCTTACCTTTTCTCTTTAATCGAAATTTGTAGAAATCTCGGGCCATTTGAACAGTTCAGAAAATTATTATGACTGATCAGCATTTTATGAGAATTTCACTTCTAGTTAAGCTGTTTATGCAAAGTAACGTTCTGTGAAACTGTTACCATGACAACAACACAGGTGGTTCAATAAAAGTCAAGGTCTATAATCACCTAAATTATAAACGAAAGAAAAAAAAACGAACGCCTTCAAAAGAAATCCTCGACGTACATAAGTTATTTTTCTGTTCATTAGCGTATTTCATAAAAAATGTTGTTGCACACATTTGTAAGTATTTTTTCTAAATTTATGCATTTCTTATAGAGTGTGATTGAAAACATGGGCGATGCGATGTTTTTAAGAGGACGTTGATCAAGGAAAATATATACAAATTAAAGAAACAAAAAATACGCCGACAGAAAAAGCTCTAAAGAGATCCAGATAATTCATCTTTGTAATAACACAAAACAAACTTAAGTAAGGAGAAACGTCTAAATTATTAAATTAATAAAAAAAAAATTACATTTTGAACTACATCGAGTGCAGAGATACGTAAAGTTATCTGTATGATAAAACACCACCATAAAAACACGAATGATCTAACAACGACTAAACATTTATAACCTGCCTCTAAATGTGAAGGCCTCAATTTGTGTCGGTCCAATGTGCCTGTGCCTCCAGACAGCACGAGCACAGCTTCTGGAGCTTGGCAAGGTGGAGCACGTCTGTCACATCACAGTTTGATTTAAATCCTTGTAGAATTCGCTAATAAACGTTTCTGGTTACCATGTGTGTGACTGAGAAGCGAATCACTCTTGATTCGCTTCTGATATTACGTACCGTGAATCTATTACCTCTTCTTTCGTTACAGAATCCAGCTCGATTTTAAACGCTCTACGCTAGATAAATAACGAAACAACGAAAAGAAATGTAACGAAAGATTTCTAATTTGGAAAAGACTGTCAAATATATTATTTATAACTTAACTTGGCAGGAATACTGCCAAGTTCAACTCAGCCTTGTTCCCAGATTTCTTCGGTTTATTGTGTCGTGCAGACAGCCTGGGAGACTGGATGAACTTACTTAGACTCGCTTCTTCTATGTAAAACGAAGGATCTTCTCTTTCCCTCTCAAGTAAAAGCTGTGGCCACCACACGATAGAAGCTCTCGAGATGACCATCCTCAAATATTTAAGCTACATTCGGCCGGCCACAAATCTTGTTGAAGGCTGCTTGTGTACCGAGGTTGTTTGACAACGAAAATTTTGCAAAGTCTATACTGTTTAGCGTAGAATATTTTGTTTAATTTATACCTTTTTTTCTAAAACTGCAAGTCAATCTTTGAATGAGCTTTTGGGGTATGTCGGAGAAGGACTATCTCATAAAAGAAAGATTGATTAGGCAAATTGATTGCAATGAAAAACGTGGCTATACGAAGCTTTGTTTTCAACATTTTAAAAAGGGGTCCTAGATGTCTTGCTTTTCGACTACCTCTAATATGCTATATTTCAAAACGCACCAAAATTTAAGTAATTATGTCTGTTTGTATGTAACCATAATTTCGTGGCAGTCCTTCTTGTTTTAATTGGCAAGGGAACTTTATTTTGTTTTGAACTTTTAATTAACTTTCTACAATTTCAATTAGACACTCAAGTGAAATTTAGCCTGGCTGTTCGGTTGAACTGATGCCAAAGTAATATCTCAGCTGCTCGCATCACGTTGGCGAATGACCGTCTCGGCAGCCAAGAGCTGTCACCTGTATATCGGCGTTATAAGCGGTGTTAAATATTGATTGTGTGGTTTTGTTTATTTTTGCATGTCAGGTGTCATGCACTAGTGTCATCGGCTATGACTCAAAGCGACCAAAAGGTGAAATTTCGCATGCCATCTCGGTTTTTCAGCTTTTACTGGGTACAGGACTACCCCGCAGGGGTAGGCACGAACGGAACTCCTAGGTCCCATGCAGGGAGATGACAGTAATTGTATATCATATGCATTTTCAAGCTTAAACATCCTGCTAGTATATTGGATATTTCCATATCACGTAATCAGTATCTCAGCTTTATGAGCTCTTTATTTTTGTTTTCTGTGGAACTGAAATGTACTGCCATTATTGAATTGGTATGTGAAGTAGATTTCCTTAAAGAGAAGAAGAAATGACCTTTGCTCTGTCAGTCCATCGCCTTCAGCCTTGACGATAATATTTTAGTCCAGTTTGAAGTACTATTACAAACACACACACATATATATTTTTTAATGATTTTTAGCATTCAGGTAGATAGGTGCCCCCGGGGATACTCCCAGAAAAATTGGGTGGGGGTGTGCTGCCCGCTCCCTGAAACCCTTACACTATTTCAGACCAAAATCTGCGATTTTCCCTACCCTATTTCAGACCTGATCAAAAATTGGATACCCTATTTCAGACCTATTTCACGCACACGGTTGACGTAACATAATTTGAGAGGGGCTTCTGTTGATGGTCTCCTAATGATGAAGAAGTAGCTACTTCTAAAAAACATACCCCGATTTCAGACCAAAATGGTCAAAATCGATACCCTATTTCAGACCCAAACGGCTAAAAAAACTTACCTTTCGGGGCCACACACACCTTTATAGCCCATATGAGGGAGTACCCCTCTCCAAGCGGGGTGCCCCCAGCTTACACTATGTGTAAACTACGTAACCATTGACATATTAATAAAGTGCTATTTTATTTCAGTTAATTTATCCGAGTGTCTTGAAACGCGCTTGGCATCTTAAACTTTATGCTCCATCGACACAATTTGTCACGTTAATTAACAATTCTTTTTTGGTTCATGCGTCAGCTGAGCGTTCATCGACATTTGAAGCACGCGGGAAGTTTGGAGAGCACGAAAGATGCCTGAGAGTTGCTCGATGCGTGGTTGAGAGCAACTCTAGCTTCTTGAGTGCTCTCCAAACTTCCCAAGTGCTCCATATCTCGATGAACGCACAGCTGACGCATGAACCAATTGTTTTATAATATTTTCAACGCGCTAGTTTAAATATTGTGTAAACCGAAATTCCCTCTACTACGTCATCATCAGCGTGCACAATAGGAATATGAAGCACGCTCGCGCAATTGAATTTGATTACACGAATTCACTAGCTATGTTATAAGACTACACAACTCTAGTGATATCTAATAATCACGCATCCCGCGCAACAATAGTATTTGGCTCTGATAGAATTCCTTTGGTCAATCAGGAGATTTCTTCTACACAACTTCACCATCTTATGTAGCGACCCTGAAGCAGAGCAGTTTTTCAGTCCACAGCCACCCACCGCTGGTTGCCTACCGCCGTGACAGTAACCTTCGTGATATCCTGGTACATACTTCTTATACCAGCCAACCTGAACTCAAGTTGGTACATCACCATGCTCGCACGCCCGTTGTCGCACTTGCCATGCATCAAAACGTCTGGTTTAGTCTACAGCGTCTCCTGTCGCCATTGCCCAGATATGTACATCGGCGAGACTGGCCGTACATTAAGACAACTTTTCCTCGAGCACCTTCGAAGCATTGAGCATTTCAACACAACTAGACACTCCTTTGTTGATGCACTCGTTCGTGGACTCTTCAGTGCTATGCGGTGGGAACTCGCTAAGGAAACGACTGGAGATGCGGCTGATTTTTAAGCTGGGCACTCATCATCCGCGCGGCTTAAACTCTGGTCTCCGTTTCCTTAAGGCCGCACGCGCACTTTAAAAACATATTATGAATTCTTAGTTGCATGGACCATCCAAAACTTATAGCGAATATAATGAGGTTGTTTTTTCACTAAAGAAGGACCAAGTCCGAAACGTTTAGAAGCATTAGTATAAAATTATATAGCACTTTTCGTTTACTTCAAGTGAACACTTATATACTAACTCTAGTTGTGCCTGGCTGTCAGTAGTTATACAGTAGGGAAACCACCTCTTTGTACGAAAAGCTAACATTTGAAACTAGTCGCTCTTTGCTATAAGCGTCTTTATTCATTGAAGCCCATCTACCTAGTTTTCAGAAAGCCTCAAACGGAACGGATAAGCGCAGGCTCAAAGTCCCGAGCTTTGATTGTTTGAAAAAGCGAAACTAGACCTAAAACAGAAATACTTTTCGTACCAATCACTTAGGTTAACCCGACTAGGCGTTCACCATTTTTGCTTCAGACGTAGCGGGTAATCATTTGAATGAAAAATATAATGATCACAAGAGAGTTAGATCAACAACAACAACAACAACAACAACAAAAACTAATTGATTTGGTTGAAAAAAAAAAGATCAATAGCTGATACTATCTTTTAACTGTTAAATTTGCCATGTCACCAGGCTAACGCAAAGGAAGAAAACCGAATGAAAAATTTAATTATAACAACAACAACAACAACCAGCTTTATTACCAAATAATAGTTGAATTAATTTACAACATAATCTGATAATACAGGAAAGGTAACATTTACTCAGAATAACTGGAAAGCTAATCGAACTGAGTACAATTATTAGTAATGTTTAAGTATAGGAGATAGGTTGGCACTAAAGCTAGAGCAGAGCAGTTAATAAGTCAAAAGAAGAAGGCAAAAAAAAAAATAAATAAATAAATAAATAAGAGAATAAATCAATAAATGAATAAATATATACCAGTTGAAAACTCACGTGAACAGTAAGACTGTAAGATGTCAAACTTGACTTTGTTTTTTAACGTTTTAACTTTTCCGATTACTCACATACAGGTGAATCAATCAAATCCGATAACTGTTTTTTAAGCAAAGGTTTAGTCATACATAAACAATTAAATCTCAACGCGGATAATATCGAACTTTGGAAAACTCACTAGTTCGCTGTGCTCACTCTGGCTCCTCGTTTACCCAAGAAAACACTCGAAATATTTGTTGTTACGTACTCAGTATAAATTATTCAATAAATTTTGTTTCTTAGTCTTAATTAATTCCAAGTGTGATTGAAATCTTGAACTTCTTGCGCATTTCAAAACCTCATAGAGTTTACGTTTTTTAGAGCTCGTTTCTGCCAAAACGATACATTCAAAAGGAAAGTCAAAATGAAACCCATTTTCTTGGTCTGGTTATACAGCACGTGCACCGATAGGCAGTGAACTATCATAATTAGATGCATAGCCTTGAAAAGTGCACCTTATTGAATAAATTATTGACTCGTATAATTTTCGAGGACAGAAAAGTTTCAATCTTTTATCCACGTTTTCGTGTAGCGAATATGTAATTTCAGGAAATGATACACGGGGGACTTAAACTTTGTGTACTGTATTGTGATATGACAGAATCGGAATTGCAAAAAGAAAAAAAAACCTTTCTCAAAGAAGATCGAACGTTTCAAATTCTACCCTTCACATTTTTATGCCCTCAGAAGCCAAAACCTTCCAAAAACGGTCTTGAAATTACAGAATATGCCTCTGTCATATCACAAAAGAGGTTATGATCTACCACTATGTCAGTAAACTGTTCACTTTACTGCGCTTCTCAATGAAAAAACTCGGACACAAACTTGCTATTCTCTGCAGCTCTCACTTAAAGGAGCACTGTCACCGGGATTTTTGCTGTTTTAGGTTCAATTCTGCCAAAATTACTGCCTTTTACCTGTCATCGTGCAAAAAATGTTCCTACAGAATCAGCAAGATGAATTCCAATGAAATTTTAGCAGGAAGAGCTAACCATAATATTTTTTTTGGTGATTTTTCAATGCATAGCTTGAAATTTTGAAAAAACTGGCAAGTTTTTTCAAATTTCAATCCATTTCCATCCTCGTCATCTTACATGGAATACAGAAGTTTATGGTGTCAATGCAGTACTACAGTCTTTGGCAGCAAAACTAGACCATTATTTTAAGGTTTCCACTGATGCACTGGCAGTTTTAAGCTTTTTAAAGTGATGGTACAATCGCGTGACACTGCCCCTTTAAGCAGCCTATAAAATATTATCGTCCAACCTGATTTTGGGGAGCGGCAAACATCGCCGCGAGAATGAAAGATGTTGCGAGCGAGCGGGAACAATGTTTCTTTTGATACCAAATTATGATGAATTTTAAGGCAGGTACATATAGTTCAGTCACCTTTAGCTATTGAATTTATGGTCCTTTGAGAGTTAATGGGGTTTCGAGTCGGTTTTCTTCTCTTTCCGAGGAAGTGAGAAGGCAACCCACTCGCAACCCCATAAATCACTCAGAACCACACAATAGCTAATTGAGTATTTTCTGCGCGAAACATTTTTCTTGATCGCTTGACTCAAAGCGATTTCAACCATTGCAAATTGAAAATGTATGAGATTAAATTAGCATATCGTTCAGTCAAGCGCGCGTCCTCACACAGATAGATTGGTCTGCCCGTGATAGTATGCCAAACGTTATCCTTTTGTCACAGAGACCGCACTAAGGAAAGTGTGTTATTATAAAGGCCATCTCTCTAAATAGCTGATTACGAGTGTTTTTAAAACCGGGAATAAATGTTCCTACATTGTCCTACAAAATTTTAGTGTTATTCAAAAACAAACAAAACAACACCACCACCAACAAAAAACAATCTTTTCTATGAAGCAGTTTACAATACACCACTTTGCTAATGATCAGTTCCTGGTGAATTGTGGGTAGATCCAGTCCTTTGTGGGGGCAAACCGCCATTTTAGGACATAATTTGAATTGTAATTTTGACCGTTTGCCCCCACAAAGGACTGGATCTACCCACAATTCACCAGGAACTGATCATTAACAAAATGGTGTATTGAAATGCAGTCTCGGCTTAGAATATCTAAATATTTAATAAGCTTTCACGTCACATTGTCCTTTAATCAGGAATAATTCAACCAGTTCAGAGATGCAGTTTCAAGCCTACTCCATGCCGCTGTTTGTGCCACCGTTCAGAGGTAAACAGTTTTGTAAATATAAATTAATATATGTCCGCGATGTTTTCCGGGGTTCGAAATATTCGTAATATTACATATTAGCATATACCACACAAGTGAGTAGTGCTTTTCGCGCGCTCTGATTGGTTAACTCGGAGGTGATTAGCAAGTACTATTCACCTCCGAGCAGCCGGCGCGCGAGATTTTACAATTTCCGGCCGCTTCTTGGTATATTGTCACACATAAAGAAACGTTTTGGTCCGCTAATTATTCAGCTTGTGTGGTATATACTAAAACAATTATTCACCTCAGCGTCGGTGAAAGTGGGGGATATCCACCACTATTCACCTCCACTTCGGTGAATAATTGTTAAGTACTACGATCATCTGCAAGCACTGTCCGTTACGTTCTTAGTAATTGCGACCTTCAGATCGGACCACACGAATTTATATAATAAGGTGAATAGTTCGCGCGTTGTGTTTCGTTCTTAGCTATGATCTATTAGAGGACAGATGCACAGATTACGTCATCACTTCAAATATTTTTTCAGAATGTGAAAATAAACAAGTTTTTCGCTTGCATTTTGTTTCTTTGTTATATAAAGCAAATAGATTCCATGTTGCCGTGCGTCTGTTCAGTAATACATCACAGAAGACGTCAAAATGTGGTAAAAACATCAGTGACACACTCGCATGCGGCTCGTGTGCCACTTCTTTGTTTTTACCACATTTTGACGTCATCTGTGATCTGAACAGACGCACGGCAACATGGAATCTATTTGTTAAACGTTTCAATTCCTAGTCGCCAGATTACACCTACTCTCTCTTTCTTAGAGCCTCATTTTATTCTATTCAACGCAGCTGAGGAACAAGGGCTCTGAGAACGCAGCTGTTTTGAATTCGAGACTCATACTCGAACTGAATTTCGACCTCGTAATTTGATGTTATGGTCGCTAATATGATAAGGATGCTCCCAGGTAAGTGAACAGTGAAAGGGTCCTTACTGAGTGTTCAAGCTGACTACAACTCCAGGGGAAGCAAACTTCAGGTTCATTTGAATAGAGCGGTTTTCAATTGAGTGTCGAAAGTAAGTATGGTTTTGCTTTGGTTTTGCATTGCTCCGCTCTGTGATTGGCCAGGAAAACGCGCGCCACATTCTCAACCAATGAGGAGTAAAATCAACTGTGATTTGCACGCGCGTATTTTCCCGCGCTTTACGCGGGTTACGTGTAATTACTTCAAATTCTGATTGGTTCATTGCGCTGTTTGCGTCTGTTGTGATTGGTCAGAGTAATTGTTATGGTTTTGGTTTTACGACAATCAATTGAAAACCGCTCTATAGGGACACTTTTGTAATATACTGGAGAAACTAAATGAATCCTGAAACTTGACATCTTTTCGCTTTCATATAAAGAAGAAAAAACTTACAGCTTGAAGATGAAATCGAACGGAGCCCAAAACTGCTTCAAAAAATCTCCTACGTTGTTTGTGTGAGGTTATTTCTGGATTGCCTGACTTTGGTCATGTGATCAGTTGGGTTTTTGCAGAGGACGGGACCGAAATGTGCCAAACATTTAAGGCCTATCCCGTGGAAACGGTCCTAGCATAGCCACATTTCTTGTGCCCAACATTTGTGGCAGTTGTTGGCCAGTGTTGGCGACATTGGTTAAATGGCCCCAAAATTGCTCCAACCATGTTGGACTGTACATTGTCAATTCGGTGGGCTCTGAGACAAAACACTGTCAACAAACGTACTGCTTGTGCGGCTCCTTGAATCGCTTTCAAGATCTCTGCGCTCATCAAATGACTTAAGATTCGAAAATTCGTGAAGGTTGGGGCCCTGATTAAAGGACTTAATTAACCTCAGCAGCGACGAAAAGCCATGTTGGGAAAGACAAGGGCTTTGAAACCATGTCAATAGGCCATATTTGTTTTCTCGGTATTGAACTATATCTAGCACGAAGTAGAGGCTCTTGCGGGGGAATACATTTACATATGAAAAGATTCCCCCCTTTAAGCCTCGTGTGCAAACTAGTTCCAGTTCATTACGAAGAATACGAGTAAGGTCTGTTGTGTGGTTCGAGTATAGGAATCCAAAGATGTTTTTGCTTTAAAGGAAACAACATTGTTGAGCTGCGCTTCAACGATGGCAATACGAAAGGAATAATTGACAACTATTGGACGAGCTCGAGCAAAATCTCGTGATTTGTCAGTGGTGAGCACGTCAATTATTTGCCGAAACCGAAGACTGAGGCAAATAATTGATTGGCAACACACTAGCAAATCACGATATTTTGTGAAAACCGAGTTCAATAATAATTATATTATTATTAATTAGTCGATCGCCGAGCTTGTTTTTCATAATTATTTTCGGGAAGCGTTAAACGATATGCCACTTTTCACTAAATTTGAAGAGCATTGACGCGTAAACACAACTACGCATCAACAGAATATTATTTGAAGCAAATCACAGTTGGACGGTAATGCGCGCGAGCATTGAGGCCCTCGAACAGTATTAAAGTTGTCCAAAGAATGAACTCAGTGTTAAAGTAGGCTTCATTTTTATGTGTATACACACTTTCTGCTTGGACACTACAACAGGCGATGAGATGTACCGCAATGAAGCAACGTCTGCAGTATAGAAAAACTGAAAAATTCAAAACGCTCTCCAAACAGGAACACACATCAGCTATTGTTGATCATATTATGTATCAGTCAATTCCAAAAGCGCCCATTCCCCCCCCTCCGGGCATACCCCGGGTATTTGATCCGAAATTTGTCACGCACGGTGGGGCATTTGACTATCGGCTAAACATTGGTCGGCGGTCGCCAGCTAAAGGGTTTCGAGCGTCTTTCGCGCGCAAATATTCATTCATTCACCACGGGAGCCGCTTCGCTCTCTTCGCTTCAAGATTCCGCGTAGGTTTTCCGTTGTTTACTAAATATACAGTTGATATGCCATTACTCAAAGTGTGGAGTACCGACAAAAGAGATCGGAAAAGGGTTTTGGCGCAAAATTTTTCGGATTTGGTTTGAAAAAGGTGAGCGATTTAAGAATAAACTATTCATTATGAGCGGGAAGCGTCCCAAAATGCTTCATGCAACGAGTGATTTGCCATAGATTTACACTTGATTTGTCCTTCTTCAGGCCCTGACAGTTGGGTATTTGATCGTCTAAAATGGAAACACAGCAGGTCATTTGATCAAACTTTTTCAAAAAAGTCAAATGCCCGGGTCTTTGCCCGGAGGGGGGGGGGGGATGGGCACTTTTGGAATTGACTGATACATTATAATTACTGGACATACTATAAAATGGGATCATTTTGAAATCCTCGCATCGGGAAAAACTGATTACCATTGCAAGATAAAAGAGACCTTGTTTATACAAGAATTGAACCCGACTTCAAACCCTAATCTTACCAGTGACAAGCTGTCACTTTATTAGTATGTCACTTCTATTTTTAGTCTTACCCAGATCACTCGCAATTTCTTTTTAAATATAAATAGTTTTTCATGTCATAACGGTTGCTTTTGAAAATGTATGTTGCCACATACGAAACGTCAAGTCAGATTTCGTAAAATGCATCGCTTCACCATGTTTATAACCGCTTTATGTCTTGTTTTTCTTATGAAACTTCGTTGGCCGAAGGACAAGAGTCTCTGAGATGTACCGTACTTTCGTCACCTATGGTCACGAACACTGGACTCTGTACTAAATGAATAATCTTTAAGATTTTAAGGTTTTAGCAAATATGCAATTAAGATGAACTCTTCCCCAAATAAAGTTGCTGTCACCGTCACGGTTAATCCCCTTTAGATACTTATAACACAGGCTGGAATTTCAAATCATGGTTTCCCGATGAGCCTTCTTGGAACCTCTCAGTATAACCTCGCTCCGGTAAAGCTGCATCCACGGTTTCCCATCTCTTTTCCATTCGTTTCTTGGTGTCATTCAGATTTTCTTGAATAGATTTGGTCATTTGCCTGCAAGCTCGTGAATATTTCCTTACTTTGTTGTCCCCTTCGGCTTCTATTTCTCCCATTTCCAGCTGATTTAAGCACACGTTCGTAAATTTCTCGTTCATGCTGCGGAACAGCAGCAGTTCTTCGTAAAACTTGGGCCCTAATTTAGAAATCTTCCTCCACAATGTTGCGTTAAAGTGGTTGAAGAGAAGCAAGTCTGCGTGGCTCCAAGATAAAATATTTTCCTTGTTTTTTTCGCTAAGTTCTTTCCGTTTTCGTCGAACTCTGTGCTTGAGGTACAAGAGGTCTTCTAAATCCCAACAAAGTAAGTTCTTGAGCAAGATTAAAGATTCGTCATAATATTCATTGATCATTACCAGATCAAATTCTGAGTCAATGTACTTTACGTACTCCATTACGGCTTTTCTGTCTTCAAAATAAGTTTGATTGAAACCCAAATCAAACATTGAAGGATTCCTTAGTACAGGAATTTTTTTTTCAGGGGCTTCCTTCCACTTTGATCTAAACAAGGATTCTATTGGGTGGGCATCATTTTCAAGTCCCAGCTTTTTGGTCATGCCAAAAAATTCGAACACCGACTCAAAATGGTTTATTGGATGACGGATAACTGTAATGTACTTTGACTTGGGTTTGGGGAATAACAAGTGAACGGGAGCTTCATTATATCTCGTGTGACTGAAAATTAACTTCCCTTCCTCAGCATACAACGGTATGGTCTCAGAGAGATGAAATAGGACTGGCCAGTGAAAGCTCTCTCGGCCTTTTGGCAGGACAAAAGTGAGATTTCTGTCGTCACCATAACGAAATAATATTGCGGCCAAGGTACTCGATCCGGTTTTGTGTGTCTTGAGATAGAATATGTGATTGCGTGGTTTGCATGTCGAGCCACCTCCATTGACAGAGAAATGCCTGTGAAAGAGAAGCAAAAAGAACGATGAGTGATAAAGTGCGGGAAATTTAATTTTATATGCTTCAGCTGTTTCGTATCCAACAAAATAGTCTAAAGTCATTTAAAAGGCCGGTTGTTGGAACTGCAATGATTTTTATATTGGTAAAATAAAGAAGACTTCACGACAAGAAAAAAAACTGAACATTTCAGGGCCGTCGCTAAAAATGACCACACATCCGCTATTGCTGACCACGTTAAAACCTCTGGACACCTCATCAAGTGGGATCATATTGCCAACTTAAGTCTATGTGTGTAGAAGACTAATTTTCTCAGGACCAGTCTTTGCCGTCAGTGAATTGTGTATAAAATAGTTTCGCTGAAACCGACAAGCTCATTGAAGTTCCAATGACTGGAAACCTTCAAGGTGCCTCGGAAAATCGCACCTGTACGCATTGTTTTTGAAGAAATCCGCGCTAAAAACTAGATATCACCGGAAAGCTAATAAATTGTACGATGTGAAAAAAGGCTCTAAATATCAACAACTATTAAAAAGATTAAAATACAAATGTGGCCTTGAACTACTGTAAGAAACGGTAAAATACCAAAAGTCCGAGCTTTCGCTGCTCAACGGCATCGTCAGGGACAGATAAGATAAAATAAGTATTCCGCGAGGGCCGAATAAGAGGGATTGCGAAAAAGGTGTCACTGTACAAGGTGTGTGATAAAATAAAACAATAAGTTGAACAATCGATGATAATGAGCGAGTGTCACTGTTAGAGGATCCAGTGTCATTAAAGAGTCATCAGAACAGTAGGTCCGCAAATTCGGTACATTCTTCTCGGGAGTTAAGTGTTGGTTTGTTTTTTCTTATGTAAGATGCTTCAAATAGGCGTAGGTTTACTGGGTCGTTTTCTAGTACAATGATTTTAACTTCGATGCCTTTGTAATCTTTGTTTTGGCATATGGTGATATGTTTGTTTATGGATGAATTTTCGCATTTGAGATGTTCTTTTACGCGATCGTGAATTTCTCTTGTGCATGTACGCTCCGTGGTTTTGTGGGAGAGGGCTTTTCTGAGGGTATATGACTTGTGTGTGACGCGTACCGGTATGCCCTCTTTACCGAAGATGTTAGCGATCTTGTGGTCAAGCCGTTCGGAGATGTAGGGGATCTTCAGGTACGACCATTCGGTGTTAGGGGGACGAGAGTCTTCGCGACGGTTCTGTGGTTGTTTTGTGTGGTATATGCAGTTCTCTGGGTATCGTTCAGGCGGAGGATCTCGTCAAACGCACCTTGGTGTTTTGTGTGGAGCATTGGTCTTGAATACGTTTCCCTCATTACGAATGAAGTTGATCTTGGTTTTCTTGGAAATAGCTGATTGATGGTGTACGAACAGTGATTTTTTGGCTTTTTTCTTGTAAAACTCAAAGGAGCTTTTACCGTCTTTAGAGATGGTAACCTTGAAGTTTAATAGTGACAGTTCATGGCCGTTAGGTGTTATTTCCGGTTTCTGAATCTCAAACTTCAATTTTGAATGTAAGTTATTCATTGTGTGGTGGAACTGGTCTGCCATTTCCTCGCTAGTTGTCTGTAAGTAGATATCGTCAACATATCTCTTGGGGCTTATCGAGAGGTGTGAGGAAAGTGCGATGGTTTCAAGTTTTTCCATAAAGAGAATGGCCAGAATTCCTGAAATACTGGAACCCATAGGGAGACCTTCCTTTCGGCGGAAGACTTGGTCATTAAAAGAGAAGTAGATGTTGTTTAGCGTGACTGTGAGATGATCTGTAACGTCTTGTTTAGAGAGGTGGAGTATTCGGTTATGAATTCGATCGACAGCATTGATGATGGCTTCTTGTATGGTGATTGAGGTTTATAGGGACACTACATCGAGGCTGCATAGATATGTTAGCGTTTTGATGATGTTGAGATCGCCGGATTGGATGCAATTTATAAGTTTTAAGCTGTTTTATAGGTGTGCTGGAACATCTTTTAGCATCGGTGTAAGGGTGTTGGCGAGCAACCATGAGATACGTTGCGTTGGTCCGTTGCTGTTAGATACTATGGGTCGTATTTTGATGCCCGGATCGGTTTTGTGGGTTTTGACGAGGTGGTAAAACCGAGGTAGATCGGTGTTCGAGGCGAGGAAGCTTTTCTGGACAAAAGTTGGAAACTCATTCTTTAGGTAGATGTTTTTCCAGATAGTGTTGACCTTGCTTTCGACTGTCTTGGCCGACATACGAGCAACTTTTTGGTGATCGAGGGCGACTTGTGTGTATGTGTCCTGTTGTATTACACAGAATTCAGTGCCTTTGTCACTCGGGAGACATACGTAATTCTTTTCTTTGAGTTCTTTGATTGTTTTAATGTCAGAAGAACTGATGTTTGACCCCTTCTGTTGAGGGAGTAGTCCCTTAAGAATGGCTTGGAGTTTTTTATGGATCCTCTGGAGCTTGCTTTCAAGTTCGTCTTTGGAGCTGGGTTTGGTTTCGGGGTGTGTGAGAAAATCTGAGGGTTGAGGATTTGATTCGCGGTGCTGTTTCCAACGTATTTGGTTGCCAAGTCGGAAGAATGCAACGTTAATTCCTGTAACCGTGTGTTCATTGATGCCGGGAGAGAGGCTAAACTTTGGGTCTTTAGACAGGAGATCGATTTCCTGGGTGTTGATCGATTTCCTGTGAGGTCAGTGACTAGGCTGGTTTGGTTATTCATGTCGGTGATGTTGCAGTTGTTTTCCGGGATGGTAGCTTCATCTGTTAGATTCGTTAATGATGACTCTTTAATGACACTGGATCCTCTCACAGTGACACTCGCTCATTACCATCGATTGTTCAACCTATCGTCTTATTTTATCACACACCTTGTACAGTGACACCTTTTTCCCTCTTATTCGGCCCTCGCGGAATACTTATTTTATCTTATCTGTCCCTGACGATGCCGTTGAGCGGCGAAAGCTCGGACTTTAAGTATTTTAGCTTTTTTTTTACAGTAGTTCAAAGTCACATTTGTATTTTAATCTTTTTAATCAAAATGCTACTGAAGAACAACATCCAAAGATTGCCTCAACGATTATTGTTTTTTGTAGGCGAGCGCAAGCTTTTCAACGAAAAACTGACAATCTTTGTTCAACCGAATCAATCAGTGTATTCAGAATATACTAGTCGATCAAAGTATGCGAGGCTTTCTCTGTATTTCGATTCGTCCCTGAGAAAATACATTGTAAAGTTGGCCAATATAATTTTTTCTATGGGTATCACGCGTTTGGACGCCACGGGAAAAATATGTTGAATTTTGTAAAAGCGTCATGAAATTTGATGTGGTAACGTTGGAGGATTTCTTCGACTGGAGCATTCTTATCGAGGGTAGAGGGTATCATTCATTTTCTTTTTGTATTTTTTTTATTACCACTTGTTTTTTTAAATATATATCTTTTAAATCTTGTAGTCGTTAGATCAGCCCCGCCTTTCTCGAATTGACAGAAATGCCAGGATGTTACTTCGCATGTTTACTTTCTACAGCTACACTTTCTGACAGTCTCTTATTTCACTTGCGCGTGTTCGAGCGAGTAATTAGCAGAGAAAGGACTTTTTTTACAGTTTTCTCTGAGTTAAACTTGCAACGTTGTATATGGACAACAATGACCGGCTGCTTAGTTTCTTAGGTCCTTCTAAATTTCGTTTAATTACTGGTCTAGCTGTCATTAAAATTCCAAGATCTACCAGATTCTCGTAAGAGCCAGGAAATTTGAATGATGTCATCATATTCAAGAAATTTTCTGCTATCGTTGCGCTTTTGGTGGAAAGTTCCTGTGCGATGTGGAAGTCAACTCATGCGTAACAGGGAGGGAACTTTAAAACCGCTTTCTTCGCCGGTCTTTGAAGCATTAAAAACCGTCGGAATACTACGTCGATTTCGTGGACAACGAGGCTGACAACTGAGAAGTTCTTCCCGTTTTCTTACATCGTTTTCTTCATTGAAATGTAAAGTTCCAGCAAATGGAGTCGATTTGCATAAAACCTCCTCTTTCTCATCAAATATTCAAGATCACACATATGATGCCATCATGGAAACAATTCCTAATACTGTTTCGCCTTATCCATCTACGTCATCACGCGACAGGTCAACGTTTGAGTCGACTACCATAAACCTAACTTCTACGTCTCGAGGTCAACCTTCCAGTAGTTCTTCCCAACGTATTTATACAACATCAAAGCTCAAGATTGTTCACTTGTATATTCGTTCCCTCCGTAGTCCATCGCACTTAATTGAGCTCGGGGATTGGGCTGCGGCGAATAAAAGCGAAGTGATTACCGTCTCTGAAACTTGGCTGAATACCGCTGTAACCAACTCTCACCA
Source organism: Pachyseris speciosa (assembly GCA_016490735.1). Classification (NCBI taxonomy): domain Eukaryota; kingdom Metazoa; phylum Cnidaria; class Anthozoa; order Scleractinia; family Pachyseridae; genus Pachyseris; species Pachyseris speciosa. The sequence continues at coordinate 582,122 of JAEMWC010000168.1, read as the reverse complement.
GAACTCTGAGGTTAGCATCGACGACTATAAGCTCTACAGACAGGATCGGTTACATAAACGCGGTGGGGGAAGTCTTCGCTTATATTCGCAAAGACATCACAGTCACTGTACTGAAGGACATTTCCCATTTATCTGATAATTATTTCCATCAGTTTTGGCTAAAATTGCAATGCAGGAAATTGCGATCAGTCGTGATTTGCGTATCCTCCCGACCGCCTGATTGTCCCGTGTCCTGTTTTGAAGAGTTGTTGAAACCCAGTTATATTCAAGCACTTACCATGAACAAGCCCATTGCAGTCTTAGGAGACCTTAACTGTAACGTCTTAAAGGAGAGCCCAGAGAGCAAAGCTTTGTCTAACTTTTTGTCTGAGACTAACCTGAAGCAGACAACAAGGATAACAGACACCTGCGAATCTCTGATTGATGTCATTTTAGTCTCATCTCCTGACCTCGTCCATGCAAGTGGCGTTATTAAGTCTCCTATTAGTGATCACTTACCTGTATACGTGGAGTTCAAGCTGAAAAACTACCTAAACCTCCACCATGTTATATTCCAACAAGGAGTTACAAGCGAGTATGATCCTGGTCTTTTCACCACAGACCTAGCAACCAAGTCAGACCAATTTCTTTCGATATTTCAGAGGAAAATGTAAATCACAAACTTGCAACATTTAATGACACTTTTCTTTCCACACTGGACGCTCATGCACCAATTAAGTCGATTAGAATTCGCAGTCGTCCCTGCCCTTACGTAACACCAGAAATTAAGGATCAGATGACCTTTAGAGATCAACTCTTTCGTCGTTACCGACGAAGCCGAAACGCAGACGTCTGGAAGGCGTACAAGGAAACCCGGAGATCAGTAAAACAACTTCTTAAAAATGCCGAGCGTAACTACATCCGCACCGTAGTCCAATCACACAAAGATAATTCTGGATCTCTGTGGAAAATAATTATTACTTGTATTCCATCCAAAGAAAAAGAAACTCCGGTCTGTAGTAGAGACAGTGAGCTAGTTGCTAACGATTTCAATCAATTTTTCGCCTCTGTTGGGAGAAACGCTGCTCAAACTGCTGCACAGTTGGCCATAGACAACAACATCAATATTTCAGATACAAGCCTATTTTCACCACCAACGACCAGAACCTCATCCGAGGAACTTTCTTTTCATCAAGATAGATCTGAAAAGTATATAAATTAATAAATTTATTAGGTTTTCTAGATGGTGATATCAAATGGAGGTAAATTAGCAACGTCTAAGCCAACTTCTAAAGTAGGCTTACAACAAGAAGCTTCGAGGATCCTTGCGATTTGAAAGCCAAATCTTAATCTAAATGTAAATCTAAGTTCAGGCTATATCTAATTTAAAATAAGAAATGTAAGTTGTGTAAAAGAAGCTATTTGTTTACTTTAGAAAAGTAAAAAACACTTGTAGATAATATAAATATGGCTAGTTAGTGGAGCTAGAAGCACCGTTTTCTGCTGAGCGTAACTAACCGTCACGTTGTACACTTTTTTCTTCATACTAGCATGAACTTGTCCCTTTAAAACACCTTCGCTGAAAGAAAAACTTTCGATGTGACTTGATTTGTAATGACTTTCGCCTCTTGACACAGATTTGTTTTCGTTTTCAAAGAATGAAAGCAGAGAAGAAATTGTGAACACCGCCATCTTGTTTCATGTGCGTTTGTTTAGAACTGAAAATTTCGTTGCCAGGGAAACGTGACGTAACCGCTTTAGTACTCTATGAAATTTAGGTGCATCAAGGGCCTGGCCCCTACATACTTGTGTGAGCCTTTCCGAAAGCGCAAGTCTATTCACTATCATAACACTAGAAACAGAGAATCCCTCGATAATCCTCCAAGTAAGACAGAGTCTGGCCAGCGACGTTTCCTTTACGGAGCAGTCAACATCTGGAACAATTTAGACAAAGACTTTAAACAGTTATATTTAACATCATTTAAAAAAAGTTGAAAATGCACATGCTAGAGAATTATTTTAATGATCGCTTTTTATAATTTTAATCATTTATTATCATAATGTACTTTGCTGCTTAGTATTGAAAAGCCTCCCGGCGAATGCTAATAAAGTATAAATGTATGTATGTAACTGAACTAGAGGGTTTGAAGTAACATTCAATCCACCTGGGGACGAGGATTGCTTCTATTTCTCGCCGTCTGCACATGCTCTCGGCATTGAAATCCATAGCCTTAAGAACGTGCTGATCACTCTACTTGAAGAACCCTCTCTAGTTTGACCTGAGTATTTTTGGCTTGCTGTCGAACGTTAAAGACAAGTTTGTTGTGTCAAGCGTGCACGTAATCAGAACACAGATTAATCTTCATTTCACGATTTTCGTTTTCCACCTCTGAGCTTGTTCATGTTTGTGAGCCTTTGATAAAAACCAACAATTGCCTTCAAAATACAGGGGCACCCAACGACAAGTTTCGGTAGATATCTGTTCGGTGGAGGGTAATTCGCCTCGCGCTTTCGGTGTCGATTAAAGAGTGCACTCGGATTTTCTTGACTAAAACGTGGCCTAAAAGATTCGCAATGGGAAAATCAAAGCCCCTGAGGTTTTCGGAAGGGTCGTAATTGCTGTTTTTGGCAGTCAAAAACGTCAGCTAGCAATTTCGGAAAGAAAATAGTTCGCTAGAAAGTTCGTGTAAAGTAAATTTCAGCTTGCATTTTCTCAAAGGAAGATTTTGTTCCCTAATATTTTCGGGTGATTAAAATTTAAGCTTGGAAATCCGAACAGATGGACTTCTTCTAGCTTATGAAAACATCGCTTCAAACACCATAAGGTACTCAAAAATGCGTTTCTATAGCTTTTGGTTGATTTTGCTCATTGGGTGCCCCTGAAAATACTTCCATTAAAAAAGACTTTCAACTCTGAAGTTTCCTTAGCACAGGAGAAAGGTGGTAAATTCCTCCCACAACGACTAACGAACCACAACACGCACGTATGTACCGCGGTAGAACATCAACTTGACTCGCAATATTTTTTACCTCAGCTATAAAAAAATTCTATGAATAAGTACCTCGATATTAAAGCGAAAGGAAACGCGCGAAGTAACAATGGGAATTTCTATCGATTTTAGAAAGGCGGGAAATCTTGCGACAAATTTACAAAAAAAAAAAAATAAATAAATAAATAAATAAAAATAAATAAATAAGAATAAAAAATTAAAAGGAATGACACCCTCGGCCCTCGACAAACACCTACACTCCGCGGAAATAATTCCGGAGCCTTTGGCCTCCAGAGATTTGCGCAGTTTTCGCACCCCATCGAAAGTACATGGTGTCAACGCGGTAATACTGCGGAGCAATAAAGGACAACCGATGAATCCTCTGATGACAAACTAGCCTCATAAAATCACCGGAAAGTTAATTCCACGTTCATTAACAAAAGGAGTATCCATCGTTTGGTTATGATGATCAGAAGGAATAGGTAGTGAAAATAAAACCAAACTACCGACTGGAAATCGGTTCGAATGTTGATGCAAACATAACATGCAATTGTATTCGAAATCCCGATTGAAACTTCGCGCGAAAAATGTCTAAAGCCTGCTAGATCCGTAACTGGAATTACTGATTTTGAATACCTTTAGCCATTTGTTAACTGCTCCACTAAATAATTTTTTTAGCGTTTCTCGCCTTTGTTTACTCATTTTTGTCAATTGCTACATTAATTAATTATTCCTCTAACCAAGGCCAAACTGCGCAAAACTCAAATTTTGGAAAGTTTGTTGCCCGGAGGTTTACTGTAACCTTATAACTTACAAATTTAGTGACGTTAATTTAGATAGTGATGTATATTATCCCCTGCAATTCTTCTGCGACGCAGGCTACTCTTCTTTGCAGTCTTTTCAACAGAAACGGTGACACTGAATCAAAGGAAGAAGCTGTGGACGTTACAAATTTATGAAAGTCTTATTTTCAGCCGAGTATCATTTAGCTTAGTAGTGACCTTCTGTGGTACGAAAAATCGTAAAATATTCAATAGTTCATCAAATGACTAAACAGAATACTTACGTTTTGAATTCAGGACTGACATGCAGGTACAAACAGAGAAGGAATGCTGAAAAGCGAGCTTAGAAACTTGGAAGTGAGGTCTTTAAATGTCTTGCGCGCTGCTCAAAATGCAACGAGCATAGGGTGGGGGTTGGAGTTATAGGTTTAACAGTTGACTTTGCAGCATGGGGTGGAATGATATTGTATGGAATAAATAAAATATAATGAATAGGATGAATAATAGCCGCCTCACAAGCTGCTGAAAATTAGTCAAAGAAGTCAATTTGAGAACATTTAGAAAGTTCGTCTTCAGTTTATTACTCGGGCTCCGTAGAGTGTCCGAGGTTAAAATTACCGTCCCTTCTTCTTTTTATTCTTCTTCGTCGAGTTTCATCCACAAAGCTCACTTCCGGCTTTTCTGCGCAAGCGCTAACTAATAATGGTCATTTAGGAATAAGTAAACTATTTTTACCCAATTAGCTATTCTGAATGACCGGGGCCGCTATCGACCCCTTTTTTTTTCTTTCTTTTTTTTTGCGTTCCTTTTTTTTTTGTCATCTTCTTTTTTGAATATTTTATTTTACAAGTGTTATAATTATTGTAAGTTATAAATGGTTGAGCTGTAAAGCAGTTTTCAAGGGATATATGTTTATAGGGGTCTATGGATATACACTTTTAAGAAACAGACACGAACCGATGAATGATGCCTGTTGTCACCTATCGGATGATCGAATGTTTGCAAGTTCAACTGCGAGAAGAAAGCTTTTAACATGACCGAAATTAGCTCCAGATGTTTTTAATTAGACTGCCGTGTTTCCTCGTGTCCGCTCCATTAAGAGGTAGTACATTTTGTTGAATAACTCAAGTACGGGATATCATACACCCCTGAGACTTTGACAGGTAGTTTATTTACTATTGTTCCACAATATCTCAATTTCTGGACATTAGTTTTTGAATGATAAGCGATTAGTTTTTACTAGCGTGACTTGAAACTGACCGCAGAAACATTCGGCTTTGTTATGTTTCAAATGACCCTGGATTGACGTATTCGTAAACAGTTTCACTCTGTTGATTATTTTTCTCCTCACATTTCACCGAGACGCCATTAACGTTTATGCGAAATAAAACTACATCGTTCGATGAGCGCTTTCTTTCTCAAACAAATATCCATCGAAGCGAAAACAAGTGTGCTTAGTTTTTTGGAATCAATACACTATTTTATCATATTACATTGCAATGAGCCTCTGTGGCCAAGAGGTCATTGTTCCTGCCTCTGACTCAGCTATCTATTAGTGGCATATATCGCGGGCTTTTTTTTTCGTTTCTCTTTTTCTTCTTTTTACAGGTGTTACCATTATTGTTCTCAATGGTTGAGCTGTAAAGCAATTTTACCCCTCACGGAAGGGGATCCACCCTCCTATGTCCATAACCCCCGAAATTTTACGACATGCGCAGAGTACTTTACCTTGAAAAACTGCTGTTTCCTGAAAACGCGGGCTTCTTTCGTTACTTGTTTACGACGAAAGTTGCGAAGAAAATGTCAATGGGGCGAAGAAAATTTATCGGCAGGCAGTTTTCTGGTAAATATCAGCCGGCGAAGAAAATAAAAACAGAACAGAAAACAAACGAAAACAGTTCAAGTGTTGGTGGTCAGGTTTCAGCAACAGCAACTCCAGAAAGTGTTTTTATCAAGTTTCCAAGCGAGATTGAGAGGATCGAAAAACTCTCTCGTGAATGTAAACGACTAACAGCAGAAAACACAGGACTGAAAAGGCAATCCAAACGCTTCGAAAAAGTATAGATAAGCGTTGGTTAAGGAAAAATGGGTAAATCATAGTTAGTAGAGGAGTCTCCTCTACTAACTATGGGTGAATGTATAATTCAAGTCAGTTTTTTAATTGGCATACTTATTATCACGGCTGCTTTGAGTAGGCTTCCAAACACGGAAAATGTAAACACACGCAAATGCAACGGATCTGTTTTTGACGTGAAACAACTAACCCGCATCCGGCCTGTTAATTCATTTTCAATGCAGATATAATGCCTTTTAAAGCTTTATAAGCTTACGGTTAAAGGTTAAGTTAAACTGGGCCACACAACGAACATTCATTGACATTTGAGTAAGACAACGTTGAATATTTAATAATGTCACGAAGAAAAGCCACGGAACTTGTGAAAATCCTTTGTACACTTTTGCGGGTAGCTAGCGGGGTGAAAAACGTTAGTGCATTCTCCTTAAAAGGCGGTAAAAGAAGAAACTTTTACTTTAGAGATACTGAAAGAGACACCTTAAAACTTACTACAAAGTATGTTAAATTGACCACTGTAAAACCGTCTTGTTATAATTTCGCAGCTGTTAATCCCGTGTTAATTCGGTCAGGTGAATTGTGCATCCAGACTTTGCTTTTATTTTGGACACTAAATAATGTAGCAGAGCTGAAAGAAACAAACCATTTTAGATATATGCCAACACAAAAATTCAGTTATCTCAAAGCAACATTACCCGAAGGTAAAAAAACACACGTGAAAAACACTTTAAATGGCACAGTATCCGACCTTGTGCGGACCGCTGTGGGGTCAGCCTATTTGATCAAAATTACCGCGAGGTACCGAGAATATTCAAGTCTTTGTCGTCCTTCTTATGTCGAGTTCAATCTAGTTTTAATTCTTCGACTTTTCAAACCTTTCTCTAGTTAAATTTAAGCTTAGGTACATGTAAGATTTTGAGTTCAAGTGGACAAAACTCTTGCTGAGAAAACTGTGTATATACCTTTCCACTTGACAAAAAAACACCAATGTTCTCGACAGTAATAAAAAAAGTAACATTCACAGGTGTAAATGAAAACACAATCAATAAATAAAGTACCAACATCTAAATGTAGAACTGAAAGTTTAAGGTTCAGACTTTTCAAAATATGAATTAAATGAAATAATTTGTTTTCAAAGCCAAATGTCAATAATTTTTTTTGTGACTTTTCCCCTTGTTTTCAGTATTTGTACAGAGAAGGTTCAGTGATTTGAAGAAAGAGACTCTGACCCTACAAAAACAAGTTACAAAACAAGACAAACTTTTGAACACCACATCCTTGAAGAAAAACAACATCAAAA
>JAEMWC010000168.1:535000-570000 GCA_016490735.1 Pachyseris speciosa | reverse complement strand
CCTGTGGCCAAATATACTCCTGCCTCGCTCGTGAATACATTCCCGTGGAAAACGCGAAGCGAACTGATAATTTTTTGAGCGCGGTTTTCAGACAATAAAGATGCCCCTCCGCCAATGCAATATCGAGCGCGTTGGATTTCAGACAGATCAGAAATGCAAAATGGTTGGTATATTTGAATGAATTATAAACCGCTACATTTCTTAGAGCTAACTCGGTTCTCCAATATTTTGGTAAAACCTGAGATACGTCAGTAAATCAAAAACTCAAAAATGATGATGGCAATAAAACAAAAAACAAAACAAAACAAAACAAAAAATTATGATGACACTGAATTTCGGGTAAACATTTTGTTTTGCATTAATTGCGAGAGGTTCGAGCACTTAAATGAAAGCGTAACAGCGTTCCTGACAAGATTGAGACTGTTTTCAAATCGCCGCTTGCTTTTTTCAGTTATTATGCCAGAAACGAATTTCTGATGATAGCCAGTGGCCAGGGATACTTTTGCTTTACTCCTTAAACTATTCCAGTGCTGGAAACGCGAAGCGAGATGTTAGCTCATTGAGCGCTTCAAGATTTGGCCGACACCTAAAATGACCGACCGACATCGATATCGGCTGCGTTTAATTTGTGAGGCGTGAGAAATTCAAAAGGTTTGGTAGTACTTGCGTAAAATACACCTGCTGTGAATTAATAAAAATGAAGGTTTTATATTGTAAATATAACGACTAACCAATGTTCCGTCACTAGATGTTTTAAGTGTTAAGAACCCACCTGATTTGAGGGAAGGTTATCAATCTGGCCAAGAATACGGTGGTCAAGCTTAATACAGCAGACAAGATAAAAAATCTCCTCATGTAAACAGACAATCCTTGCGGCGGTATCATACTTTTTCTTTTTCGACAGAAATCACGTAGACTTACTCAGTTATAACGATCACCGACGTGGCGAAAGTAAATAACGAGTGGTGGAGAGATGAACTTTGACTCGTTCCAGGTCCAACCCTCGTACATCTCGAGGGAGGACAGGACTGGACTTCAACAGCGATACATTTAGATCTGAGTACGGCAACGAGATGTCCATAGCTGAGACGGAGGCTGGGCGCCTTGTGAGCTTTACATAATGTAACGAGTGTTCGTAGAGAGAGAATAGAGCGGTTTTCAATTGAGTGTCGTAAAATCAAAACCAAAGCAATTACTCTGACCAAACACAATAGAAGTAAGCAGTGCGTTGAACCAATCAGAATACGAAGCAATTACATGTTGCCGGCGCAAATCCGCGGGAAAATGCACGGGTGCAGGTCACGATTGGTTTTGGTTTTGCTTGTCATTGGTTGAGAAAGTGGCGCGGGTTTTGCCAACCAGTCATAGAGAGAAACAATGAAAAACAAACGCAAAGCCAGAATTACTTTCGACACAGAAATGAATACCGCTCTAACTGGAACGAAAGCTAACCGTTTTCAAACCACTGCTTTACTAGTGGTTTGATCAGTGCTAAGCCCCAAGCACTATTCATTGTTTAACTGAGGCTTTGTTCTTTCAGTGACTGCCTATAGAAGTAATATGGTTCGTTTTTCAGTTTTCCCAATTACTCAGGATGATGAATAAACACTATATTATGTAAACCTTACAAGGCGTCCAACTCCCTTCTGAACTGTGAAATCTTGACAATTCTAGGAGATTGAAAACGAGTAGGACTTTTCGCTTGCTTTGGATAATCACTTGTGACTTCCATTTTGTTCGTACAATCTCCTTATAATTATCTGCTTTTAGGCGATAAGTAAAACCCAGCTGTGGTTTTGAGGAGGTTGCATGAGTGGCTTTATATTTGAGAAATGAGTGGTAAACGGCATCAATTCGAGCAATAATTAATTAATTTATTAATAATGTTCGATTGGTTATTAGCTCAGTTGGTAGAGCACTACACCGGTATCGCAGAGGTAGTGGGTTCTATTCTCGTACAAGCTTTTTTTTTTCAGGCTTTATTTCCACTACTGCTTAAGTAGTGTTCATAGCTGCGATGATTATTCACATATTCAATTTCACGGTAGGTTACACAGTTCCTCTAAAGGAACAAGAAATAAGCATTTTGGTTATATTTTTTTCCAGAAATTTTAAGAATTCGTCTCCCCAGTTTTGTATGAGTGAAATTAAGCTATGTTAGGTATGAGTTCCCGCGCGCTCAACACTCCGCTATAATTGTAACTCGTCACTGTATTATGACAGGAGCCCATAACTAGGAACTCCCATACTAAGCCTACGTCACGGCATTTTTACAGACCGATCTATTTTTAGATTATCTTTTCCCGCGAAAAAGGGCAATGAGGATGGCAACGGCCACGAGAGCGCCCCATAACAATAGGTTTAATGAGCGAAACACAAAGGCTCTGCACGTGCAGACACTTGTGGCACGTGCAGCGACTTGTGATTAGTCATCGGGGCTCCTGCGGGAGTCTGATATTGGCGGGAAATTCAATCTAAAAATAAATTGGTCTGTGAAAACGCCGTGACAGAAATATAGGGCAGTTGTACGCTCCTAGTGACGTGCTCCTGATTATGATTACGCATATTGTTAAAAAAAATTGGCTCTTGATTGCAACTTGATTGGTTTAGCGCTATGCAGTATGTGTCGTTGTACCATGTCTGAGAAATATTGACCATATAAATAAATCGTTTTCTTGTCGTTCTTGAAACAAAAACAAAAAAAAAGAAATCACAGCGAAAATCGATCAAACATTTCTTGTTAGTTTTTGAGGACACGATTATTTCACTTGGGCTTTGTGAATATGACATCATGGTAACCTACTCGGTGCTTCAATAACGCGGTTTTTCCACTTTAACTAGCGCTCGCGAAATAATTGTTGATTATACTCGTATTAGATTCTGAAAGATATGAACCGTTTGCCTACTTATCATCTTTCTCTAAAATCACCTTATTGTTACTACTACTGGTTTAGGGGAGCAGGGTTGGCGCAGTGGTGAGAGCACTCACCTTCCACCAATGTGTCCCGGGTTCGATTCCCGGACTCGGCGTCATGAGTGGGCTGAGTTTGTTGGTTCTCTACTCTGCTCCGAGAAGTTTTTCTCCGGGTACTCCGGTTTTCCCCTCTCGCGAAAAACCAACATTTGATTTGATTTGATTTAGCATTGATTTGATTTAGTCTCCCCAATTAGTATAGCATCTGTGCTCAGCTAGAGACTTTAATAGCGGAGCTCCGACGGCCCGAAGGGCCGTCAAGCGGAGCACCATACCTATAGAAACCCGTCAACTGCTTTTCTCATGGTAAAAATGGCTAGCGGTATTGCTCGTGGGCGCGTACGCACGACGACGACGACGACGACGACGACGACGACGGAGTCGCCCAATAATTAATAATATCCTAATAATAATCATAATATATATATTTAGCCAAGCCTAAAAGCGGAGCTCCAAAAGCATTCTTTTTCTACTGGCATTTACATATAGTCTGCTTGTCATATCACCCATCTGACCTCACTCAAGCTACAGACCCAATGCTGTAGAAAATAGTATGGAAAGGTGATCTGAGCCAGTGGCACAGTGGATTTGGACCCCACGTGGATTTGCACCCTCCAGTCCGGATCTGCTTGTGGATCAGATTTGGACCCCCTAGTCCAGAACTGCTAGCAGATATGAATCCCCTTTTACGAATTTGGACCCCCACCCCTCCTAAAAACAAGCGTTCTATTGAGTAAGGTAATAAAAATTCCTTTCCAAACTGAGTTTGGAGATGTTAAAAAAGCAAAATAAAAATATTGAGGTAGGTTTTTTTAAAAATAATCTTTAATACCTTGTGTAAAAAAGAACCTGCAAAGCTAGTTTTTATCTATAAATTTTTAAAACAAAACATTTCTTAACATCTTAGAGCAATACCTAAGGACAGGTCTGTTTCCCCGTTCAACTGTAGGCAACTTAGTTACATACTTAGCTACTTAGGTATGGTTTAGAGCCACTAGAAATTGGTGGAGAAGCCTGGTGATTGCTCCTTGAAATCAGTATCACATCAGATATATAGTGATTCAGATCATCACTTCATAATGAATGCAATTTCAATTATCCACAGCCTCCCATGAGACAGTCAGAAAAGAGAAATTGTGTATCCTCTGGATATATGTATGCCTCACAAAAATTATGAAAGAAAGATACATGGAAATCAATAAAAATATTTAGATGCCATGAATTAAGACCAAGATATTTCTTTTGATCAATTACTTCTTGACCTTACTATCACAAAAAAAAACTGCTTGCTAACATTAAGCTCATCACTCAATGCACCTACAGTGTTTTCAAAAAGAAATCCAGCTACTCTTCTGGCCAGTTAAGTGCAAGACCAAACAACTTGATAATAATATAGTGAGCATTTGGTTGATACCACTATCAAGGTGATTCATCAAAGCAAAAGTACTGGAAATCCATTAGCCATCTTAACTTGATCTTAACATACTTCATCAAACATCAGATTCCATTAAACATTAATGCCAAATGTCATCCAAACATCCCACAAGATTGGTGTGACCAGCTACTAATAAAATTAATTGAAAGACTGTATGCAGGAGGAGGAAGTCCAAAGGATGTGTACATTGATGAGAAAGAGCTTACTTTAAGTTTAATTTTAAGTTTTAAGTTTAATAATACTTTGTCATGTGAATACAACTAAGTTGATACAAAACAAAAAAGTGCATGACTGGAGAATAATTGGGAGAAACTAAATTCCCATACAAAGAATATTATCTAATATTACACATTCTAAAAACTAAGAGGTGAAATTTAAACGTGGCCCAAAGCTAACCTAATCAAATTAAATCAAATACTTGTCTCTTACAAGTCACCCCTGATTTGAGATTGAGACTAAAAATCATGAAGTAATCCAAAGCAAACCTAATTAAATTACATACTTGTCACTCACAAGCTACATCTGATTTAAAATTGACACTAATAATGTAATAGATAGGACTTAAAACTGCTTAAAGAAGGTGCATGCATGATGTTCGATGGAACACCATTCCAGTCTGTTATGTAGCGATTAAAAAAAGAAAAGCTGAAGGCCATATATATATTTAGCCATGCCAAGCCTAGAATCGGAGCTGCACACTCTCACCGAGCAACTTCGCAAGAGTTTATTTGGGCCAGTTTAATTTGTGTCCAAAACAATTGAGCAGCAGCAGGGAAAACGAAGAGTTTTCGATAGTAAACGTTTGCAAAAAAGAAAAAAAAAAAGACGGACATTCTTGAGTCTAACTACTTTGAGATGAAAGCGTAAAGGGATTCAAAGCGGATCAAAAACAAAACAAAACAAAACAAAAACACTGCAAGCGAACAAAGTACGATGCCGGCGAGTGTTTGCTCGAAGAAGGAGAAGGTGGAGAAATTAAACAAGACTAGCTAGTAATTAAAATAGCTTGTAATGATAAAGCTAGGAAAATCGGTATTTATTTTGACATAAATGCCCCTAGAAAAAAAAAATAAAGGGTACAAATTCTTCGTTTACAGCAGTCAACAGGAATTGACCGCGGTTCAGAAACAATATAACAACAAACATAAGACTTATTACAAGGAAACAAAGCACAATATGAATAATATTTCTTCGAAGATTCTTGGAGAAGGTGCAGAAATTGGACAAGTAACAAAACTATCTTGTACTAAGCTGGAAAATTTCCTTAGCAGATTTGACATAAATGTCCGTAGAAAAGACAAAAAAGAGGTCTGTACCTGATCGTTTAGAGCAGTTAACAGGAATCACTGAGACAGCAATCACTCGGAATGCGACAGAGCTGAATAATAGAGTCATTTACCACAAAATCTTTCCTTGGCTTACACAAAACACTTAAGTGCTTTGATGGTTTTACTGTTACTTCCCACGTCTTCCGAAGAACCTTCTTCAATTAATGATTCTCAGTGGTAAAACATCATCCAGATAACGAAGAAAGCGCTTGCCAAACCAAACGAGCATTTCTCTCGCAGACCCGTCCACTTTAAAATTTATCAAAACCAGCCAGCCAGTCAACCCATTTCGCTGTTTTTAACATCCAAACGCTGATTCTTACCGGTTCAAACAAACGACATGTTTAAAAACGGCGAAACTTAATTGTTGTTTATAGGCTGCTTTCGACGAAGATCTCTTAAAGACTTGACGAAGTGAAGCGCGCTGGGTTTTGACTGTTTTGGCAGCATTTTGACAACTTAATGTCAGATTTTGAGAAGTGCACATGCACATGCATTTGATCGGATTTTTTATTTTTACTCGAGCTCGAGTCTCCCCTTTAATGCTTAATTTTACGAGGACTCATTGCGATTACGTGTTGATAAGATAAGGGCAAAAGTTTCTTAACGCTACTGTGAGGAACCAAGGTCGAAAAACAGTCAGCCAAGCCGAGTAAAAACACTCGTTCGCTTGCAAAGAAAACAACGTAACAAAACAAACAAACAATTCAATTACTTCTTCGCGTCCAAAACGAGTACAGATGATTGTTATTTATATCCATTCGAGAGAAAAATACAAGTTTCATTCCTGAACAAAAGTAACAACGATTAAACCAAATGTTAAGCTTCTATTTATTTAATTTACCTCAATGTCCTGTGTTGTAGAGGTTTCTACCACTTGAAAATGCGTAAGCTTCAGTAAAGTAAAAACAAGCATCCGCAAAAATAGCAAACGGTTTGTCCAAAGAAAGAGCTTCTTCCACAGAGTTTGAGCTGCTCATTCCTCCCATTAATACCGGTGAACTGTTAAGTGACTTTTCTTGGTGAGATGCAAGATGCCGCGGTGAAGTGAAAGCCCTTGAAGCGTTGAATTAAGTCTTATACTGTTTTCAACCACACAATCTTTGAAGCTTTTCCTGAGAAAAATCTTCCGTCCTTCCTTCATCACTTGAAAATTCACCTTCCGGAGTATCTTTTGACAAGTTCTTGATCTTTATGCTTTTTACGCGAAAGACAAACTTCGATCGAAGAAGATGAAGTTGTTTTGCTCAAAATAAAGAAACCAACTGAATGTGAAATTACCAGCCGCAGAAAGCGCGCGAAAAATTTTAACGGCCTCGATTTGGTTTGGGTGTCCCACACTTGGCTTGAGCCTGCGATCCAATCGGAAGCAAGTACCTGGTCAGCGGTCAACTTCAAAAAAACAGCTGACCTCGATGAGGTCTTAACTTGAGCCCGCGATATGGTCACGTTACACTGGTCAGCGGATACCTTGTTTTGACAGGTGTCAATTGGCTATAAGATGGATGTCCAGTATCAAAGATGTACGCTGTAAAGTAGCTGGTCAGCTGGGCCAGGTGGAGTATGGCCGCCATGTTGGATTATTATGATTATTATTAGGATATTATTAATTATTGGGCGACTCCGTCGTCGTCGTCGTCGTCGTCGTGCGTACGGGCCCACGAGCAATACCGCTAGCCATTTTTACCATGAGAAAAGCAGTTGACGGGTTTCTATAGTATGGTGCTCCGCTTGACGGCCCTTCGGGCCGTCGGAGCTCCGCTAATAATCCAACATGGCGGCCATACTCCACCTGGCCCAGCTGACCAGCTACTTTACAGCGTACATCTTTGATACTGGACATCCATCTTATAGCCAATTGACACCTGTCAAAACAAGGTATCCGCTGACCAGTGTAACGTGACCATATCGCGGGCTCAAGTTAAGACCTCATCGAGGTCAGCTGTTTTTTTTGAAGTTGACCGCTGACCAGGTACTTGCTTTCGATTGGATCGCAGGCTCAAGCCAAGTGTGGGACACCCAAACCAAATCGAGGCCGTTAAAATTTTTCGCGCGCTTTCTGCGGCTGGTAATTTCACATTCAGTTGGTTTCTTTATTTTGAGCAAAACAACTTCATCTTCTTCGATCAAAGTTTGTCTTTCGCGTAAAAAGCATAAAGATCAAGACCTTATCAAAAGATACTCCGGAAGGTGAATTTTCAAGTGATGAAAGGAAGGACGGAAGATTTTTCTCAGGAAAAGCTTCAAAGATTGTGCGGTTGAAAACAGTATAATTCAACGCTTCAAGGGCTTTCACTTCACCGCGGCATCTTGCATCTCACCAAGAAAAGTCACTTAACAGTTCACCGGTATTAATGGGAGGAATGAGTAGCTCAAACTCTGTGGAAAAAGCTCTTTCTTTGGACAAACCGTTGGCTATTTTTGCGGATGCTTGTTTTTACTTTACTGAAGCTTACGTATTTTCAAGTGGTAGAAACCTCTACAACACAGGACAGTGAGGTAAATTAAATAAATAGAAGCTTAACATTTGGTTTAATCGTTGTTACTTTTGTTCAGGAATGAAACTTGTATTTTTCTCTCGAATGGACATAAATAACAATTATCTGTACTCGTTTTGGACGCAAAGAAGTAGTTGAATTGTTTGTTTGTTTTGTTACGTTGTTTTCTTTGCAAGCGAACGAGTGTTTTTACTCGGCTTGGCTGACTGTTTTTCGACCTTGGTTCCTCAATAGCGTTAAGAAACTTTTGTCCTTATCTTATTAACACGTAATCGCAATGAGTCCTCGTAAAATTAAGGATTAAAGGCGGAAACTCAAGCTCGAGTAAAAATAAAAAATCCGATCAAATGCATGTGCATGTGCACTTCTCAAAATCTGACAAAATGCTGCCAAAACAGTCAAAACCCAGCGCGCTTCACTCGTCATTTGAGAAAAGTCTTTAAGAGATCTTCGTCGAAAGCAGCCTGTAAACAACAATTAAGTTTCGGCGTCTTTAAACATGTCGGCTTAATTTGTTTGAACCGGTAAGAATCAGCGTTTGGATGTTAAAAACAGCGAAATGGGTTGACTGGCTGGCTGGTTTTGATAAATTCCTGTTGACTGCTGTAAACGAAGAGTTTGTACCCTTTATTTTCTTTTCTAGAGGTATTTATGTCAAAATAAATACCGATTTTCCTAGCTTTATCAGTACAAGCTATTTTAATTACTTGCTAGTCTTATTTAATTTCTCCACCTTCTCCTTCTTCGAGCAAACACTCGCCGGCATCGTACTTTGTTCGCTTGTAGTGTTTTTTGTTTTGTTTTGTTTTTTTATCCGCTTTGAGAACCTTTACGCTTTCATCTCAAAGTAGTTAGGACTCAAGAATGTCTGTCTTTTTTTTTTTTTTTTTTGCAAACGTTTACTATCGAAAACTCTTCGTTTTCCCTGCTGCTGCTCAATTGTTTTGGACACAAATTAAACTGGCCCAAATAAACCCTTGCGAAGTTGCTCGGTGAGAGTGTGCCGCTCCGATTCTAGGCTTGGCGTGGCTAAATATATATATGGCCTTCAGCTTTTCTTTTTTTAATCGCTACATAGCAGACTGGAATGATGTTCCATCGAACATCATACATGCACCTTCTTTAAGCAGTTTTAAGTCCTATCTATTACATTATTAGTGTCAATTTAAGGGCCTGTTCGCACTACGCGAAATTTTGTTTGATTTGCCAAAACATCTGTCAACGCGAAGCCATTTCTAGTGCGAACGATTTTTGCACTCACCAAAATTTTTGCAAGCGCAACGAAACTTCAAAGATTCCGTCGACTAGCTTAGGAGGCTGTAAAAATTTTGCCAGGCGAGAAAATCCTTTGTTCGTTGACATCCATCCGTCATTGGGTCATCAAATTGATGACGGACTCCTTCAGTGTAGTTTTTGCGGTTGCCTTGCATTAGAGCTATCTGTCACTAAAAAAGATTTCGCATCTTCATGTGCGAACAGGATTACGAAAACAAAATATTGGTGATTACAAAATTTTCATTTTTTTTGCAGACGCCAAACTCAAATTTTTGTCTTAGTGCGAACAGGGCCTAAATCAGATGTAGCTTGTGAGTGACAAGTATGTAATTTAATTAGGTTTGCTTTGGATTACTTCATACTTTTTAGTCTCAATCTCAAATCAGGGGTGACTTGTAAGAGACAAGTATTTGATTTAATTTGATTAGGTTAGCTTTAGTCCACGTTTAAATTTCACCTCTTAGTTTTTAGAATGTGTGATATTAGATAACATTCTTTGTATGGGAATTTAGTTTCTCCCAATTATTCTCCAGTCATGCACTTTTTTGTTTTGTATCAGCTTAGTTGTATTCGCATGACAAAGTATTATTAAACTTAAAACTTAAAATTAAACTTAAAGTAAGCTCTTTCTCATCAATGTACACATCCTTTGGACTTCCTTCTCCTGCATACAGTCTTTCAATTAATTTTATTGGTAGCTGGTCACACCAATATAGTGGGATGTTTGGATGACATTTGGCATTAATGTTTAATGGAATCTCTGATGTTTGATGAAGTATGTTAAGATCAAGTTAAGACGGCTAACACAGATTTCCAGCACTTTTGCTTTGATGAATCACCTTGATAGTGGTATCAACCAAATGCCCAATATTTTATTATCAAATTGTTTGGTCTTGCACTTAACTGGCCAGAAGAGCAGCTGGATTTCTTTTTGAAAACACTGTAGGTGCATTGAGTGATGAGCTTAATGTTAGCAAGCATTTTTTTTTGTGATAGTAAGGTCAAGAAGTAATTGCTCAAAAGAAATATCTTGGTCTTAATTCATGGCATCTAAATATTTTTATTGATTTCCATGTATCTTTCTTTCATAATTTTTGTGAGGCATACATATATCCAGAGGATATACAATTTCTGATTTCTGACTGTCTCATGGGAGGCTGTGGATAATTGAAATTGCATTCATTATGAACTGATGATCTGAATCACTATATATCTGATGTGATACTGATTCCAAGGAGCAATTACCAGGCTTCTCCACCAATTTCTAGTGGCTCTAAACCATACCTAAGTAGCTAAGTATGTAACTAAGTTGCCTACAGTTGAACAGGGAAACAGACCTGTCCTTAGGTATTGCTCTAAGATGTTAAGAAATGTTTTGTTTTAAAAATTTATAGATGAAAACTAGCGTTGCAGGTTCTTTTTTACACAAGGTATTAAAGATTATTTTTAAAAAAACCTACCTCAATATTTTTATTTTGCTTTTTTAACATCTCCAAACTCAGTTTGGAAAGGAATTTTTATTACCTTACTCAATAGAACGCTTGTTTTTAGGAGGGGTGGGGGTACAAATCCGTAAAAGGGGATTCATATCTGCTAGCAGTTCTGGACTAGTGGGTCCAAATCTGATCCACAAGCAGATCTGGACTGGAGGGTGCAAATCCACGTGGGGTCCAAATCCATTGTGCCACTGGCTCAGATCACCTTTCCATACTATTTTTTACAGCATTGGGTCTGTAGCTTGAGTGAGGTCAGATGGGTGATATGACATTAGCAGACTATATGTAAATGCCAGTAGAAAAAGAATGCTTTTGGAGCTCCGCTTTTAGGCTTGGCTAAATATATATATTAAAGTTATTATTATTATATTATTTATTATATTACTGGATGTCCTTCTCAGAAGGCGGTTAAGATAAAATTGAAAGTAAGCTATGGTCTGAAGTGGTATTATTTGCAGTTTTATTATCAATGCTTATTGTATACCTTCAGAGTGTTCAAGAAACCAGTTGGTTAGTTTCTGAGATCTAGCGAGGTTCGCATTTTAGGCACCATAGTGGACGGACGGTTTTAATAAAAAAATGTATTAAGTTCCCGAATATATCACTATAGGCACTTTTAATATATACGTTTAATATGGCGATGATCATACAACATTGTGGATTTGGATGATTTTTATTAAAGGTTTTTTTTTTCACTTCAACAATTTGGTTTTCAGACTTTTGAATTCTCCGAAGACAATCCCTTGGGAACTTCAATGTTGGGGAAGTACTTTGGCCATAATGTCCCTCAACGACTTTGCTATATTTAACAGAAACAAGCCATTTTGATTGTTATGCAAATATCAGATCATCTTGAAAACAAAGAGAGAATAAATAATTGATATTTATTTATTCCAGTAATTTGGAAATTCTGAATCCCCCGCGTCTGTCCTCATAATTGAACAGGAAATGCATGTTGTCGTGTTGCATTAACTCTAAGAAGTTAAGCGTTTGAACTAACCAAGTTAAGTCGCAAACTTTGTCGCCGTTAGGATACTGTGGAACTATCTAACAGAGCGAGGAGGATTCTATATTTTGGTCTAAGGGGACCATAATACAAGATCTACAGATCGAACTGTAAGTACAAAATTATGTCGCAAAAACGTTTGCATCAAATGTATAAATTGAATTAACAAATAATGCATTGCTTCTTGCAATTTATTTTTTGTTTCACTTTTGCACTCTATTTCTGTATTGATTTCCTTGGTTTCCCTGTTTCAGCGGTCCAAGATGGATAGATGCTTTTTCATCCAGTCCATGTTTCTAATGTCATGCATGCAGAAGGTGTATACGCTAAATAGAATATTTATTTGCGGTAAGTCGATGTCGGGATGTAGACACCGCAATTCTAGCTGGAAATACAAACTGGGCAACTTGGAAAAGACACATCCATTACTACTACTTAACACTGTATTTTCATCAAATATATATTAGAGACAATTTACACAACCCGCATATAGCATCAGCTAATCTTCGCGGGTATTAATAATAAATAAACACTGAACATTATAAGCGTCCTCCAGATTGCTGCAGTTAGTATACACATGAAGACATTAATTCAAATCATCGCAATCTTTCGGCTTCAGGAATTCATCTCTTATGGGTAGGTTCTCATCCGATTCGCTGAACTAATCTTAAACATTCTGTTTAGTTTCAAAACATTAAGCAGTCCAAGACACCTGCAATGATTATATTCAAGTCATTGCAGCCACCCAAAAGTGAATCCTGCTTTATCTTTGCAGGTGTCATTGGGGCTAAGAACGCAGAGTATGAGGCTATGGATACCGCTCTGAACAGCATTTCTTACGGGAACAACGTTTCAATAATCTTGCAAAAGGTTAACTTATCTGAAAAGATAGACCAGTTCAATCAAGGTAAGATATGAAACATATAAATTCACTTCAAATTAATTCAACTTACTTTATAAATCATTTATTGTGGGTTCCTTGACTTGTTATATCTAGTTTACCATTGTCGCAAATCACCCGATAAACGGAAGCCAGAACGCATTTAGCGCAAGAAATGTTTAAATTTTAATTTATTGTTTCTTTCGCTCACTTTTGAATTTTTAGAGATAATCACACGATTCTAAGAGTAATTTCGAGTAAGTAAAACTTTCAAAGGCAAAAATAATACACGAGCCCGCTGGGACATTGTAATTTGTGGTTTTTGAAATTTCGGCTAATTTATTTCAAAATGCTCGAGAAAATCATGCGAAATATTTTTTATGGGTCTTTCGTCTATTTCGTATCTGTTTGTTTGCGCACTGTTGCGTTATAAATCTCCTCGAGATCTTTGTTGAGTGCTTCGAATTCTTGATACTTTTTAGCATGGGTCCTGACCCTATTTTGCTGGCCAAGACCACCAAACTTTTAGCCAGTTTTTTGTGCTTTGTTCAGTGGTTTTGGTTTTTTGAATTTCTTTTAAACTTTCAACTATAACGCTGTTACTCTCTTGAAATCATTTCACCATTTGTCTTCAAGACAGCCGATTTATTGATTTGCTTATTTTTCAGTTGGCTCGGTTTCCTTTGTTCTTTTCAGGGGAATATATCACATAACCCCTGATCATTATTCACTGTCTGAAAAGTTGGCGGCGGTATGGCAAGCCGTTGCTGCCAAAAGCCTATCGAGTTGTAAATCCTGGTCCAAATGTCTTTCAATATCATCGAGTTAGAAAAGTTACATGGTCAGTTTTGAAATTGCATGGTCGAGTTCTGGAGAACCATGGTTGAGTTGCATTTTGAAAGTTTGAGTTCTCGCTAGCGAGTTTTTATATTCTCGCTAGCGAGTTTTCAATTTCTCGCTAGCGAGTTTTTAAATTCTCGCTAGCGAGTTTTCAATTTCCCGCTAGCGAGTTTTTAAATTCTCGCTAGCGAGTTTTCAATTTCTCGCTAGCGAGATTTTAAATTCTCGCTAGCGAGTTTTCAATTTCTCGCTAGCGAGTTTTCAATTTCTCGCTAGCGAGATTTTAAATTCTCGCTAGCGAGTTTTCAATTTCTCGCTAGCGAGTTTTCAATTTCTCGCTAGCGAGATTTTAAATTCTCGCTAGCGAGTTTTCAATTTCTCGCTGGCGAGTTGTCAATTTCTCGCTAGCGAGATTTCAAATTCTCGCTAGCGAGTTTTCAATTTCTCGCTAGCGAGTTTTTCACAATCGTGCGCAAGCGCAATATGCGGACGGATGTTGTAGACCGTGGCTGAAGCTTTAGACCATACATAGATGGAAGTTGAAGGCCGCGAATGGAAGCCGTAAATTTTGCAATTTTGAACTGTTGTTTTCTTTGAGGGCTCGAACTGGCGGGATTTAAGTGTACCGATATTTCATTAAGCCAAAGAACATAATGCAAACAAGACGCTCTATGAGCTTCTACCTGGGACACCTTCAACACCTTGCGAAGTGCAGAAGCAGACGTACGCTAAAACCGACTATTGGTTCGAAAATTGATCAAAGGGCCCTTGAAGCCAGCTCATTCACGTAGTGGCTAAGTGCATGCATTCGGGTATTCATTGCTGCTGTAGTCTGATGCGATTTCAATACAGGTTTGCAACATGAGGTGAAATAGTTAGGCAGAGCAGCTTGTCGATTTCTTTCGACAAAGTGACACAAATATTCTTTGTCGGCTGGAATTTAGTTGTGATTCAGTAATTTTGCATATCTTGCACTGTAAAAAACAACGAAAGTCTTCAGGATCTAGACGTGTTCAGCATCGCATGTCACGAAAGGACATTTAATGCACCTTCTTTTTTTCCTTCAAAACCTAGGAAAAATTATGTTAAGCCACTGTAAATTTATAATAGTCATAATAGTTGAACGATGCCAACACTGATGAACTTTGTTGTGCTTCCTGCATCACAAATAATGCTTGACTTAATGGCAAATTTTGATAATGATCTTTTTCTTGTCACGTACTGGCGCCACGGAGTCTGGCTTGTACAGTAGTTCATTTCACAAGTAAATCAGTTTAAAATTACTTTCGATCCGTATTAAAGCGCGGGTCAGAAACTGTACTTTTCCTGAGCCGAGCTTAATTACAGTTTAGGTCGACCCAAATTAGTTACAGTCATGAAACGATACCACGATTTCAAATAACTACAGCGAGGCTGAATTATAAAAGTAATTCAAGTGGGAGCCAGTGACATTATTTTCGCATAGCCAACTCCGAAAACAGTTTTACGTGATTCCCTCGTACAAAAACAAAGATGCATTGAGCGAACCCAAAAGCAAACCATTTTCATTTTCCATACGGATTGTTTCCGAGAATCAGAAAGCGTGCGTTCGACTTCTGCACTTCACAAGGTGTCCAAAGTGTACCGAGTCAACGCTCACAGAGCGTCTTGTTTGCATCATGTTCTTTGGGTCAATGAAATATCGGTACACTTGAACCCCGCCAGTTCGAGCCCTCAAAGAAAACAACAGTTCAAAATTGCAAAATTTACGGCTTCCATTCGCGGCCTTCAACTTCCATCTATGTATGGTCTAAAGCTTCCGCCACCGTCTACAACATCCGTCCGCATATTGCGCTTGCGCACGATTGTGAAAAACTCGCTAGCGAGAAATTGAAAAACTCGCTAGCGAGAAATTGAAAACTCGCTAGCGAGAATTTGAAATCTCGCTAGCGAGAAATTGACAACTCGCCAGCGAGAAATTGAAAACTCGCTAGCGAGAATTTAAAATCTCGCTAGCGAGAAATTGAAAAACTCGCTAGCGAGAAATTGAAAACTCGCTAGCGAGAATTTAAAAACTCGCTAGCGAGAAATTGAAAACTCGCTAGCGAGAATACAAAAACTCGCTAGCGAGAACTCAAACTTTCAAAATGCAACTCAACCATGGTTCTCCAGAACTCGACCATGCAATTTCAAAACTGACCATGTAACTTTTCTAACTCGATGATATTGAAAGACATTTGGACCAGGATTTACAACTCAATAGGCTTTTGGCAGCAACGGCTTGCCATACGGCGGCTTTGATTGTAACAGGCGAGGGCGGGGCTGAAACAATAGCTAAAAACGATAGCAAAACAATGCAATATATATTTCCCCTGCTCATATTCCTCTGCACATATTCCCCTCGACTTAGTCTCCCATTACTTGTAAACTCTAAAGAAGAAACAAACAAACACAGATGAAAATTCCAACCTTACAAACAATAGGGAGCTTAAGCAAAGACGACGACGACGGCTACGAAAACGTTATTTCAAAATATAACTTCTCGTTTTTGTAACGCTTTCACGATTATTCAAAATTGTTTAACTTAAAAAATGCTGACGAACTGTCCAGGGACTAAATTACTATGAACGACGTCAACGTAACAAAATAGGACGAAAAAATTGCCGTTATGCGCTCAGGTTCTCGAGAAAACATAAAAATTGGTCATTTCACGTTGTTGTTTTGCAGACGACGGCAAAGAAATGTACCAAAATGAAAAACGCACGTGCAGACGATTGTTTTTGCTCATTGATCCTATTGTTTTGTGACGTTCTCGTTGCCGTCGTCGTCCTCGTTGCTTAAGCTCCCTAATTAGCGCTTTGCCACGGGTGGTTGTGATCTCATCTTTAGCAAATTTCTACTCCTTTGGTTTCATTTCATATTGAACACAACTTTACAATTTGTGAAAGGAAACTGGCCGTCCTGGCCTTCGATTTTAAACAGTTTTCAGGAGAGGACTTTAAGCAAACTTTCAGCAGGCCACGATAAAGCTCATCAACTCGATCGAATTGTTGTGGAAACAAAACTTGTCTGAAACAGCTTCTCCTACATATAACTGCGGCCCACCTGCCTCCAAACGAGGAACATCATCTCGTAGTAATAAGCCGCAAACCTGTAAGGACACTCGAATCGAAAGACCCTGAAAAGCTGTCTTGGGTTAAGAAGACTTCATCTTCACTATCGTTCATTGTTGTTTACAATGCTAGCCGAGAGCTAACTTTTCCCAAAATTTAACAGCAGCCGTTCAACCACGTGTAGTGCACTGAATGCATTGTTTATGCAAAATTAACAAACATGCTTACCACGCATACCAGCAGACAAAAGAAAATATCTATACATATTGTTCCGTGTACCAGAAAACAAAATACGCTGTCTACGCATTGTTGTAAAAAATCAGAAAACCGCAAATCAGAAAAACATGTTTATAGTCGAAATCTCACAATCTGCCATTAAAAGTAAATTTAAAGTAAAACTCCACCAAGTAGAAAATAAGTTTTTCGTTATTGAATTGCCTTTTATTCTTTTAGAAAACCTCACCAACTGATAAATAAGCATTTTATTTACCCGTCCCTCGGGGTATGTGATATATTCACTTGGTACCGCCCCGAAGGCGCAGCCCGAGGGGCGGTGCCGGTGAATATATCACATACCCCCTCGTTCCAAGTAAATAACGCTCACTTACCTGTCCATCACCGTTGATTTCACCTTTTTGCACTAATTTCGTCTTTCTGCACTCAATTTCACGTCTCCACACAACATTTGGAATAAATTGACACACCCTCGACGATTTAGATTGCAGACATTTTTGCATGGATATACAAAAGTCAGTGGGACGTGATATTTCGAACTGTTACTCTCTAATTTTATCGTCAAGGTGTTTACAGCAAAGGATGAAATATTGTCTGCGAAATGACGTCAAAAAAAGCAGCGCCATCAGTTGTTATTTATATACCTGTTTGTAGCCACTGAGGAAGATAGTTTCACTAATAGAATTTTTTTTATCAGTTTTTTCCAGGCTTTATTCATAACTGGGATGATCATTCACATATTCTTTAATCCGCGGTTCAAATATATGATTTCATATATTTATTCTCACATAGTTATGTATATTTTTGTTTCTTTGTCTACTTCAATATTTTCTAAGTTGATTTTTTAGTCGTGGATACGCGAAGCATAGGAACGACTATTGTTAGGGATCAGATTATGCAAATTTGTCACTCACTCAGATGTAAACAAATCGATATGTCAACGGCATACCAATAGATATCGATTTTCCGAAGTATTGCCGGAACACCTCTATCAGCTTTCCGAAGTAATGTCTAAGGAGCAACAGTCGAACCGATGAACGGAATGAAAAAAGTAAAGTAAAGTAACTTTATTTCAGCTCGGATCGAACGAATAAACGGCAAAAGGAACGTACGATTAAATAGCCGAACGGCAAAAGAAATTATAATCAATATTCCGTCATAAGCGCAGCTTCTCCTACGTTCATCCAATTCACGACCTGTGGAAAAAATATATGAGCCGTTCAACCCAAGATAACTTCCAAGTGTGCACAGGAATTGACGACGGAAACTTTTGACACCAATATAGCTGCATTCGCGAAGCCATTTTCAGTGTTGTAAATAATATTCTAACGAAAACAACGCAATCTAAACTTAAATTATTTTTAGGTGGTGCCATTGCGTCTAGCCACAATGTAAACACAAGTTTGCTTTGAGAAATACTCTTCGTTTTAACTAAACGCGTCATTTTTCCAGTAAAAGTTTTGAATGAAACCTGTTTATTTCAATATCCAAAAGCATGGCCGGCATCAATGGTTGTTTAAGAAAACGACGGCAAATTATGTATTTCCCACCGGCAGCAAAAAGCATAATTTGTATTTGTCAAATTTCGGTTGCGTTCGTTCGACAGCTTTATGTAACAATTTTCTCGAAATACTGCAGTGTTTGGCTGGCTTCGTTTTGGCGAAATCGTCCTTTTGCCTGATATTTATCCGACCATACGGACAGGACAGAAACCTGTTCAGCTTTCAAAAGGAGCACATTTTTTTTTAACTCCGACGATATCTCCCTGCCTCGATAATTCATTCAAACGCGAATATGTAAGTTAAATTGTGTTAAGCTCATGAACAAAAAAATTGATGCTCAAAAGAGCTGAAGGTTTAAACGCATTGAAAAGTTATTTAAACACTTTCCAGAAGAGTTTTGACGCGTTTAAACTAGTTAAAACGCCGTTTTGTCGAGTCACGTTAGCTTAATCCCCCTTATCGCAAATAAGGTCACATATCCACGACTTGATTTATTTTCGTTCTTGAAGTGTAACAGAGTTCATTTTATTGTCATTGCCATATTTTCATTCCGATTACCATTATAACTGTCACTGTCACCGCTTCTGTCACTGTCAATGCCACTGTCACTGTCACCGCTTCTGTCACTGTCAATGCCACTGTCACTCTCACTCTCATTGCCATTGCCATTGCTTTTGCTATTTTCACCGTCTCTGTTACTGCTATTACTGTCGTCACGGCCATTGTTTTAGTGCTCGTTTGTCATTGTTGTGTTGTTTTCATTTTATTTATTTGCTTCCAGCTTCCTTTTTTCTTCAACAAAACGTCATCGCACTGATCGAAGGAAGCCACACCAAGACATCTGCATGCGCACTCTCCACAGTAACCGGTATTCCTCTTATCCGTCTCCATGGAAACAACAAGCCTAACGATCAATGTGAACACGCTGTGGAAATGTCAGCGGGATATAAATACTACGCGCATGCTACACTTGACATTCTTAAGACATTGACGTTGAAAAAGATAGCCCTGGTGTTCGAAGGTAAATCGTCTAAGTGAATTTCTAGTTGCAGGTATCAATTATTACAATTATTACTTTGGCAGCTATCACTTGAAACAAACAAAGAAACAAACAAAAAAAACCTTTTTCCAAACCACTTGGTAAATCTTTGCTTTGAATTTGTCTGAGAAATATCAGTGGTTTGAAAAGTTATGTCAAAAATTATAAAGAGTGTTCCATCTTACGTGTCTGGATATTCGATGAAACATTTTTTTCTCGTGTCTAAATAGTACACTGCTCCGACTGCCAACTCAAACCTCGGGTGGCATTCGCTGCTATAACTATTCCATTGTCCTTCATGTATGTCTTGCTCAAGCCTCTTCACTTCTGTGAACACGTGTTTGATATCATAAAGTGATTTCCCCGAATTACGTCACTTATGATAGGATTAATCCAAGTTGAATGCTTTGAGATCCAAAAGTATTTACTGCTTAAATAACCAACATCAGGTGGTAATGAAAAACCAAGCAACCAACAAACAAAAAACATTGCGATGTCAACTTCTTGTCTAGCTGCTAGCTAGTTTAAATCTCAAATGCTGAGCTCATGTTCTGAACATTTATTTTCCAATCTACATTCAAGGAACTCGCCTGCACGAAGCTGGATATTTCTACGTAACATCGCAGCATTCAAACCTCACTGTGAACTTATTTGAAGTCTCCGAGAAGTATGAGCGTGAAGACATCACAGCACTCATGCTAAAAACCATGGATGAAATTGAAAGCCTTTCGCCTGAAGTTATTCTACTATAAACCAACAAGGAAAATACTGAATTAATTCTGCAACAAGTAAACTGATATCTTTTCAATCTGTTTGTCTTTGTTAAGGGTGGGTTTCCAATGGAGATATTAAACTAATTTAATTGGTTATCGGTGACTGGACAACGCGAATGGCATATTCTTAAGAGTTGACACAAGAGTCCATACAGCTCGGACTGGCCAAATTATTTAAGATTAGAGACTTACGAAAATAATCGAACTTACGCTCCAGCAAGGGTATTGACCCCATGCAAAATTGGCTGCCTTTAAATTGTCCTTTTGTTCTTATTCAAAATAGCCTCACCCACCTCGTTCGGGATAACAAATTCTTTAGAATGTTGATCTTAAGAACGAGGTTAGTGAGGCTATTTTGAATGCGAAGAAAAGAAGAACTTATAGTCATTTTGAATAGGGTCTATAAAGCTTCAGAGATCAATGATCACCAATATGTTTCCGGCAAGATGAAGCTGCTAATTTATGCAATAGATTTCTCCTTTCCTTAAGAAACTGCATAGACCCAATTTTATTTTTCAAGGAGGCAAAGAAATTGCTACAAGGTAAAACCAGGTCCAGACTTTAAAAATGTATTATGATTTAGCCTTTTGGAACACATATCTCTGTTTTCATTTTAATATAGCTTTCCCAAAGTTTGTTTTAATTGTAATTAACTTTAGTTAGATATTAACGGATTATTATTATTATTATTATTATTATTAGCGGAGCTCCGACGGCCCGAAGGGCCGTCAAGCGGAGCCCCATACCTATAGAAACCCGTCAACTGCTTTTCTCATGGTAAAAATGGCTAGCGGTATTGCTCGTGGGCGCGTACGCACGACGACGACGACGACGACGGAGTCGCCCAATAATTAATAATATCCTAATAATAATCATAATAATCCAACATGGCGGCCATACTCCACCTGGCCCAGCTGACCAGCTACTTTACAGCGTACATCTTTGATACTGGACATCCATCTTATAGCCAATTGACACCTGTCAAAACAAGGTATCCGCTGACCAGTGTAACGTGACCATATCGCGGGCTCAAGTTAAGACCTCATCGAGGTCAGCTGTTTTTTGAAGTTGACCGCTGACCAGGTACTTGCTTTCGATTGGATCGCAGGCTCAAGCCAAGTGTGGGACACCCAAACCAAATCGAGGCCGATAAAATTTTTCGCGCGCTTTCTGCGGCTGGTAATTTCACATTCAGTTGGTTTCTTTATTTTGAGCAAAACAACTTCATCTTCTTCGATCGAAGTTTGTCTTTCGCGTAAAAAGCATAAAGATCAAGAACTTGTCAAAAGATACTCCGGAAGGTGAATTTTCAAGTGATGAAAGGAAGGACGGAAGATTTTTCTCAGGAAAAGCTTCAAAGATTGTGCGGTTGAAAACAGTATAATTCAACGCTTCAAGGGCTTTCACTTCACCGCGGCATCTTGCATCTCACCAAGAAAAGTCAGTTAACAGTTCACCGGTATTAATGGGAGGAATGTGTAGCTCAAACTCTGTGGAAGAAGCTCTTTCTTTGGACAAACCGTTCGCTATTTTTGCGGATGCTTGTTTTTACTTTACTGAAGCTTACGCATTTTCAAGTGGTAGAAACCTCTACAACACAGGACAGTGAGGTAAATTAAATAAATAGAAGCTTAACATTTGGTTTAATCGTTGTTACTTTTGTTCAGGAATGAAACTTGTATTTTTCTCTCGAATGGATATAAATAACAATCATCTGTACTCGTTTTGGACGCAAAGAAGTAGTTGAATTGTTTGTTTGTTTTGTTACGTTGTTTTCTTTGCAAGCGAACGAGTGTTTTTACTCGGCTTGGCTGACTGTTTTTCGACCTTGGTTCCTCACAGTAGCGTTAAGAAACTTTTGCCCTTGTCTTATCAACACGTAATCGCAATGAGTCCTCGTAAAATTAAGCATTAAAGGGGGAGACTCGAGCTCGAGTAAAAATAAAAATCCGATCAAATGCATCTGCATGTGCACTTCTCAAAATCTGACATTAGGTTGTCAAAATGCTGCCACTGAAAACAGTCAAAACCCAGCGCGCTTCACTTCGTCAAGTCTTTAAGAGATATTCGTCGAAAGCAGCCTGTAAACAACAATTAAGTTTCGCCGTCTTTAAACATGTCGTCTGTTTGAACCGGTAAGAATCAGCGTTTGGATGTTGACTGGCTGGCTGGTTTTGATAAATTTTAAAGTGGACGGGTCTGCGAGAGAAATGCTCGTTTGGTTTGGCAAGCGCTTTCTTCGTTATCTGGATGATGTTTTGCCACTGAGAATCATTAATTGAAGAAGGTTCTTCGGAAGACGTGGGAAGTAACAGTAAAACCATCAAAGCACTTAAGTGTTTTGTGTAAGCCAAGGAAAGATTTTGTGGGAAATGGTTCTATCATTTAGCTCTGTCGCATTCCGAGTGATTGCTGTCTCAGTGATTCCTGTTGACTGCTCTAAACGATCAGGTACGGACCTCTTTTTTGTCTTTTCTACGGTCATTTATGTCAAATCTGCTAAGAAAATTTTCTAGCTTAATACAAGATAGTTTTGTTACCTGTCCAATTTCTGCACCTTCTCCAAGAATCTTCGAAGAAATATTATTCATATTGTGCTTTGTTTTCTTGTAATAAGTCTTATGTTTGTTGTTATATTGTTTCTGAACCGCGGTCAATTCCTGTTGACTGCTGTAAACGAAGAGTTTGTACCCTTAATTTTTTTTTCTAGGGGCATTTATGTCAAAATAAATACCGATTTTCCTAGCTTTATCATTACAAGCTATTTTAATTACTAGCTAGTCTTGTTTAATTTTTTTTTCTCCACCTTCTCCTTCTTCGAGCAAACACTCGCCGGCATCGTACTTTGTTCGCTTGCAGTGTTTTTGTTTTGTTTTGTTTTGTTTTTGATCCGCTTTGAATCCCTTTACGCTTTCATCTCAAAGTAGTTAGACTCAAGAATGTCCGTCTTTTTTTTTTTCTTTTTTGCAAACGTTTACTATCGAAAACTCTTCGTTTTCCCTGCTGCTGCTCAATTGTTTTGGACACAAATTAAACTGGCCCAAATAAACTCTTGCGAAGTTGCTCGGTGAGAGTGTGCAGCTCCGATTCTAGGCTTGGCATGGCTAAATATATATATGGCCTTCAGCTTTTCTTTTTTTAATCGCTACATAACAGACTGGAATGGTGTTCCATCGAACATCATGCATGCACCTTCTTTAAGCAGTTTTAAGTCCTATCTATTACATTATTATTTTAAATCAGATGTAGCTTGTGAGTGACAAGTATGTAATTTAATTAGGTTTGCTTTGGATTACTTCATGATTTTTAGACTCAATCTCAAATCAGGGGTGACTTGTAAGAGACAAGTATTTGATTTAATTTGATTAGGTTAGCTTTGGGCCACGTTTAAATTTCACCTCTTAGTTTTTAGAATGTGTAATATTAGATAATATTCTTTGTATGGGAATTTAGTTTCTCCCAATTATTCTCCAGTCATGCACTTTTTTGTTTTGTATCAACTTAGTTGTATTCACATGACAAAGTATTATTAAACTTAAAACTTAAAATTAAACTTAAAGTAAGCTCTTTCTCATCAATGTACACATCCTTTGGACTTCCTCCTCCTGCATACAGTCTTTCAATTAATTTTATTAGTAGCTGGTCACACCAATCTTGTGGGATGTTTGGATGACATTTGGCATTAATGTTTAATGGAATCTCTGATGTTTGATGAAGTATGTTAAGATCAAGTTAAGATGGCTAACGGATTTCCAGCACTTTTGCTTTGATGAATCACCTTGATAGTGGTATCAACCAAATGCCCAATATATTATTATCAAGTTGTTTGGTCTTGCACTTAACTGGCCAGAAGAGCAGCTGGATTTCTTTTTGAAAACACTGTAGGTGCATTGAGTGATGAGCTTAATGTTAGCAAGCAGTTTTTTTTTGTGATAGTAAGGACAAGAAGTAATTGATCAAAATAAATATCTTGGTCTTAATTCATGGCATCTAAATATTTTTATTGATTTCCATGTATCTTTCTTTCATAATTTTTGTGAGGCATACATATATCCAGAGGATACACAATTTCCGATTTCTGACTGTCTCATGGGAGGCTGTGAATAATTGAAATTGCATTCATTATGAAGTGATGATCTGAATCACTATATATCTGATGTGATACTGATTCCAAGGAGCAATCACCAGGCTTCTCCACCAATTTCTAGTGGCTCTAAACCATACCTAAGTAGCTAAGTATGTAACTAAGTTGCCTACAGTTGAACGGGGAAACAGACCTGTCCTTAGGTATTGCTCTAAGATGTTAAGAAATGTTTTGTTTTAAAAATGTATAGATGAAAACTAGCTTTGCAGGTTCTTTTTTACACAAGGTATTAACCCATTGACTACCGCAGGTTTTTACATTTTCGGAGTGATTTTCCACCTATAGACGATGAATAGCAATTCGTGACTCTTTATTTGAACTACCAGGGAAAAGTAATGCTGTCCTAAGGCACTGGAGGCTAAAGGTTTCTGAAAACGTCATTCTGACGTAGCTATTTTTTATCCGTGAAGCGACAACGATGGCCCAAGTTCGGTTTGCTTGCGATTTCTGCTAAATTTACAGCCATTTTTCATCTTTAGCGGCTGCCTGATGAGCATCATTAAGCGTGACGGTAGCTAAGAGTCCACTCTCTCAAAGAATCGAGCAAGGTGATGTACTTTGTTGTTGAATTTGGCTTGTTACTCGACGAACTGGGAATTTGGCCGGTCGAACACTTAGTACCTTTGGGACTCGACTATTGATGAATTTCTCGACCTACCGCCACATATTTTGGAATTTCTGTGTACTGAAGATGACCAGGAGCAGGAAATTTTGGCGGTAGGTCGGAGTGGCTATGTGAAAGAATTGGGGGAAGGAACGGGCGCTGTCAAAAATTCTCGTTAGTTCCCAGCATGCAATGCGCTCAAGATGTGGAAAATGTCGGGAAGGCCCGAATACACTGGAACAAAAGGCTGTATCTACGCTCGGGAGAAGAATATGAACAAAAAAAGTCATTTCTAAGCTAGAAAAAGGACTGAATTTCGTTATGATGGTTGAGTTTTGGTTTTTCGACGATGATTTCCCTAAAAAAACATGAAGGCAAAAAGGGGCATTTTTGTTGTTTCTCTTTGACGTTAAAAACGGCCAGTTTCGTTCTTGTCCAAACTCAAAAGGCCATATTTGGTAAAAATCGCTACGTTTCTTGCATTTATTGGATATCCAAATTTAAAGGGCATTCCATTTCGTGCTCACAACTAACAGTTAAGGCAATATTCGTGCGATTGAGAGAGTTGCAATGTTTTGAAGCATGGGAGTTTTTTACGGCCGGTTTTGGCCGGCACGGGTGCCAATGGGTTAAAGATAATTTTAAAAAAACCTACCTCAATATTTTTATTTTGCTTTTTTAACATCTCCAAACTCAGTTTGGAAAGGAATTTTTATTACCTTACCCAATAGAACGCTTGTTTTTAGGAGGGGTGGGGGTCCAAATTCGTAAAAGGGGATTCATATCTGCTAGCAGTTCTGGACTAGGGGGTCCAAATCTGATCCACAAGCAGATCTGGAATGGAGGGTGCAAATCCACGTGGGGTCCAAATCCACTGTGCCACTGGCTCAGATCACCTTTCCATACTATTTTCTACAGCATTGGGTCTGTAGCTTGAGTGAGGTCAGATCGGTGATATGACAAGCAGAATATATGTAAATGCCAGTAGAAAAAGAATGCTTTTGGAGCTCCGCTTTTAGGCTTGGCTAAATATATATATTATTATTATTAAACGATTGTACTCATAATAACAGTCATAATCATCAACATATCGTATAGGGGAAAACGAAGGGTCGGCTTGCCTTCACTTTATCGCGTACAATTTTTACCGTCTAAATTGGATAGCCCAATAACATTACGCATCTTTTATTTTCTTATCTTTTAACAGAAACCTTGTCAGCAACGAAAAGGCTATAAATGGATACTTCAAGGACAGGTTTGTCTACCAAATACTTTTGTTGTATGAGCTAATTGGGTCTTTTTGTTGTTCGTTGTACATTCTTGCCTCTTGAGCCTCCTCAGGCGTAAGACATGAAAAAACGTAAACATCCGATATCAGCTGACCAATTAACCAATACGGCATGATTATAGAAAAAAAAAAAGACATAGAATACGGTGTAAATTAAAGATGAACTCACATTTGCTCCATTTTCTAGGTGTCACTGAACTTAAGCTGTCACGCTAACAACGTGGTATTTGGTATGCAGCTGCCACAAACGAAGAACTCAGTTACATTTAATCATAGCGTGTACGGAATAACTCAGGTAGTGTTATCGTCTCTTCAACGTGTGCGAACTTTATTCAATATTGTTCCTCTTTACTGATTTTCCACATAACTGTCGGGATGCCTAGTTCGTTCGCAACGAGGTTTGTCATTGACCCAGGAAAGAAAAAAATTTCCCCCAACCCTAATAACATGAAAGGTCCAGGAATTAGGGAGCTACGACCTATGGGAACTATGACCATGAAACAACTGCAGAACAAACGAGCTTCGTTTCCTCCGTAGTTTTGATATTCACTCCAGATCAAGTGTCTTTTAAAATGTATTCTTCGATTCATTTTAGTATAAGGGTAAATCCCGTGTGAACGATATGCACAAACCGTGCATTGATAATCTATGGCCAGCCTTAAATGCAAACAAATAAAGTTTAAAAGAGCAATGTAATGATTTTTACTTATACGAAATGAGCGCATGAGATCAGGTTTTGCCTCCGTATTACGTTTCGGGTAACACGGTGTAATGCAAATTTATGCTTGCACATTACATTGCAAATTTATGCGCATGAGTATAGGCTACTTTAATTCTCGCGTTAATATTACTTCTAAAAGCTCACAGACATATTACAAGCAAAGAAAAGCCATCTTTGTTGAAATTACTTTTTCGGTTTTCAAAATAATAATAATAATAATAATAATAATAATAATAATAATAATAATAATAATAATATGCAGATACTTAACAATTAGATTATGAGCTCGAGATTTCTATCGCATGATAGCTGATGAGGGCGCAGCCTGAATCAGTTATCACGCATAGAAATCGAGAGCGAATAATCAAATTGTTTTAGTATAAATCTACTAGTCGCTCAATCAAAAAAAAGCCAAAACGTCTGCTATGCAGGCTAACGTTTAACGGAAAAGGGTTAATGAAAACGCACCATGCAGTCTGGCTAATGGAGTTCACACTGCTGGCTGGGAGAAAAAGAGATCCTCGAATGTTAGAGTAAGATATACTCGTAAGAGCCAAACTTTGAAGGTCAACGATACAAAGGACCAATGGGAGTCGTGTTTGGCCTGTCTATTTTATTCACCATCAAAGTGGTAAAAAATAGCTGTTTCGGTGTTTGAGAAAAAAGTAGGAAAAGATAGCTGTTTCGCTGTTTCGGTGTTTCGTTTCGCTGTTTCGTGGTTTAGTAATGCCCCCGAAGGACAAGAGTCTCTGAGATGTACCGTACTTTCGTCACCTATGATCACGAACACTGGACTCTGTACTAAATGAATAATCTTCCCCAAGTAAAGTTGCTGTCACCGTCACGGTTAATCCCCTTTAGATACTTATAACACAGGCTGGAATTTCAAATTATGGTTTCCCGATGAGCCTTCTTGGAGCCTCTCAGTATAACCTCGTTCAGGTAAAGCTGCATCCACGGTTTCCCATCTCTTTTCCATTCGTTTCTTGGTGTAATTCAGATTTTCTTGAATAGATTTGGTCATTTGCCTGCAAGCTCGTGAATATTTCTTTACTTTGTTGTCCCCTTCGGCTTCTATTTCTCCCATTTCCAGCTGATTTAAGCACACGTTCGTAAATTTCTCGTTCATTCTGCGGAACAGCAGCAGTTCTTCGTAAAACTTGGGCCCTAATTTAGAAATCTTCCTCCATAATGTTGCGTTAAAGTGGTTGAAGAGAAGCAAGTCTGCGTGGCTCCAAGATAAAATATTTTCCTTGCTTTTTTCGCTAAGTTCTTTCCGTTTTCGTCGAACTCTGTGCTTGAGGTACAAGAGGTCTTCTAAATCCCAACAAAGTAAGTTCTTGAGCAAGATTAAAGATTCGTCATAATATTCATTGATCATTACCAGATCAAATTCTGAGTCAATGTACTTTATGTACTCCATTACGGCTTTTCTGTCTTCAAAATAAGTTTGATTGAAACCCAAATCAAACATTGAAGGATTCCTTAGTACACGAAATCTTTTTTCAGGGGCTTCCTTCCACTTTGATCTAAACAAGGATTCTATTGGGTGGGCATCATTTTCAAGTCCCAGCTTTTTGGTCATGCCAAAAAATTCGAACACCGACTCAAAATGGTTTATTGGATGACGGATAACTGTAATGTACTTTGACTTGGGTTTGGGGAATAACAAGTGAACGGGAGCTTCATTATATCGCGCGTGACTGAAAATTAACTTCCCTTCCTCAGCATACAATGGTATGGTCTCAGAGAGATGAAATAGGACTGGCCAGTGAAAGCTCTCTCGGCGTTTTGGCAGGACAAAAGTGAGATTTCTGTCGTCACCATAACGAAATAATATTGCGGCCAAGGTACTCGATCCGGTTTTGTGTGTCTTGAGATAGAATATGTGATTGCGTGGTTTGCATGTCGAGCCACCTCCATTGACAGAGAAATGCCTGTGAAAGAGAAGCAAAAAGAACGATGAGTGATAAAGTGCGGGAAATTTAATTTTATATGCTTCAGCTGTTTCGTATCCAACAAAATAGTCTAAAGTCATTAAAAAGGCCGGTTGTTGGAACTGCAATGATTTTTATATTGGTTAAATAAAGAAGACTTCACGACAAGAAAAAAAACTGAACATTTCAGGGCCGTCGCTAAAAATGACCACACATCAGCTATTGCTGACCACGTTAAAACCTCTGGACCCTTCATCAAGTGGGATCATATTGCCAACTTAAGTCTATGTGTGTAGAAGACTAATTTTCTCAGGATCAGTCTTTGCCGTCAGTGAATTGTGTATAAAATAGTTTCGCTGAAACCGACAAGCTCATTGAAGTTCCAGTGACTGGAAACCTTCAAGGTGCCTCGGAAAATCGCACCTGTACGCATTGTTTTTGAAGAAACCCCCGCAAAAAACTAGATATCAAAGGAAAGCTAATAAATTGTACGATGTGAAAAAAGGCTCCAAATATCAACAACTATTAAAAAGATTAAAATACAAATGTGGCCTTGAACTACTGTAAAAAACGGTAAAATACCAAAAGTCCGAGCTTTCGCCGCTCAACGGCATCGTCTGGGACAGATAAGATAAAATAAGTATTCCGCGAGGGCCGAATAAGAGGGGAAAAGGTGTCACTGTACAAGGTGTGTGATGAAATAAAACAATAAGTTGAACAATCGATGATAATGAGCGAGTGTCACTGTGTGAGGATCCAGTGTCATTAAAGAGTCATCAGAACAGTAGGTCCGCAAATTCGGTACATTCTTCTCGGGAGTTAAGTGTTGGTTTGTTTTTTCTTATGTAAAATGCTTCAAATAGGCGTAGGTTTACTGGGTCGTTTTCTAGTACAATGATTTTAACTTCGATGCCTTTGTAATCTTTGTTTTGGCATATGGTGATATGTTTGTTTATGGATGAATTTCTGCATTTGAGATGTTCTTTCACGCGATCGTGGACGTAGTGTAGTAGATGACGTGTGGTGCTCCCGATGTAGTGTTGGTTACAGTTTTTGCATGTAATTTGATAAACGGCATTTTGCAATAAGCACAACTTGGTTTGGGCGATGGGACAATTGTCTCTTGTGCATGTACGCTCCGTGGTTTTGTGGGAGAGGGCTTTTCTGAGGGTATATGACTTGTGTGTGACGCGTACCGGTATGCCCTCTTTACGGAAGATGTTAGTGATCTTGTGGTCAAGCCGTTCGGAGATGTAGGGGATCTTCCTCATACAACCATTCTGTGTTGGAAGGGACGAGAGTCTTCGCGACGGTTCTGTGGTTGTTTTGTGTGGTATATGCAGTTCTCTGGGTATCGGTGCAGGCGGAGGATCTCGTCAAACGCACCTTGGTGTTTTGTGTGGAGCATTGGTCTTGAATACGTTTCCGCTCATTACGAATGAAGTTGATCCTGGCTTTCTTGGGAATAGCTGATTGATGGTGTACGAACAGTGATTCTTTGGCTTTTTTCTTGTAAAACTCAAAGGAGCTTTTACCGTCTTTAGAGATGGTAACCTTGAAGTCTAATAGTGACAATTCATTGCCGTTAGGTGTTATTTCCGCTACTTCAATTTTGAATGTAAGTTATTCATTGTGTGGTGGAACTGGTCTGCCATTTCCTCGCTAGTTGTCTGTAAGTGGATATCGTCAACATATCTCTTGGGGCTTATCGAGAAGTGTGAGGAAAGTGCGATGGTTTCAAGTTTTTCCATAAAGAGAATGGCCAGAATTCCTGAAATACTGGAACCCATAGGGAGACCTTCCTTTTGGCGGAAGACTTGGTCATTAAAAGAGAAGTAGGTGTTGTTTAGCGTGACAGTGAGAAGATCTGTAACGTCTTGTTTAGAGAGGTGGAGTATTCGGTTATGAATTCGATCGACAGCATTGGTGATGGCTTCTTGTATGGTGATCGAGGTTTATAGGGACACCACATCGAGGCTGCATGGATTTGTTAGCGTTTTGATGGTGTTGAGATCGCCGGATTGGATGCAATTTATAAGTTTTAAGCTGTTTTAAAGGTGTGCTGGAACATCCTTTAGCATCGGTGTAAGGGTGTTGGCGAGCAA
This sequence comes from Pachyseris speciosa, assembly GCA_016490735.1. Lineage (NCBI taxonomy): Eukaryota > Metazoa > Cnidaria > Anthozoa > Scleractinia > Pachyseridae > Pachyseris > Pachyseris speciosa. The sequence continues at coordinate 538,829 of JAEMWC010000168.1, read as the reverse complement.
CCATGAGATACGTTGCGTTGGTCCGTTGCTGTTAGATACTATGGGTCGTATTTTGATGCCCGGATCGGTTTTGTGGGTTTTGACGAGGTGGTAAAACCGAGGAAGATCGGTGTTCGAGGCGAGGAAGCTTTTCTGGACAAAAGTTGGAAACTCATTCCTTAGGCAGATGTTTTTCCAGGTAGTGTTGACCTTGCTTTCGACTGTCTTGGCCGACATACGAGCAACTTTTTGGTGGTCGAGGGCGACTTGTCTGTATGTGTCCTGTTGTATTACACAGAATTCAGTGCCTTTGTCACTCGGGAGGCATACGTATAATTCTTTTCTTTGAGTTCTTTGATTGTTTTAATGTCAGAAGAACTGATGTTTGACCACTTCTGTTGGGGGAGTAGTGCCTTAAGAATGGCTTGGAGTTTTTTATGGATCCTCTGGAGCTTGCTTTCAAGTTCGTCTTTGGAGCTGGGTTTGGTTTCGGGGTGTGTGAGAAAATCTGAGGGTTGAGGATTTGATTCGCGGTGCTGTTTCCAACGTTTTTGGTTGCCAAGTCGGAAGAATGCAACGTTAATTCCTGTAACCGTGTGTTCATTGATGCCGGGAGAGAGGCTAAACTTTGGGTCTTTAGACAGGAGATCGATTTCCCGGGTGTTGATCGATTTCCTGTGAGGTCAGTGGCTAGGCTGGTTTGGTTATTCATGTCGGTGATGTTGCAGTTGTTTTCCGGGATGGTAGCTTCATCTGTTAGATTCTTTAATGATGACTCTTTAATTACACTGGATCCTCTCACAGTGACACTCGCTCATTACCATCGATTGTTCAACTTATTGTTTTACACACACACCACACACCTTGTACAGTGACACCTTTTTCGCAATCCCTCTTATTCGGCCCTCGCGTCCCTGACGATGCCGTTGAGCGGCGAAAGCTCGGACTTTTAGCATTTTAGCGTTTTTTTACAGTAGTTCAAGGCCACATTTGTATTTTAATCTTTTTAATCAAAATGCTACTGAAGAACAACATCCAAAGATTGCCTCAACGATTATTGTTTTTTGTAGGCGAGCGCAAGCTTTTCAACGAAAAACTGACAGTCTTTGCTCAACCGAATCAATCAGTGTATTCAGAATATACTAGTCTATCAAAGTGTGCGAGGCTTTCTCTGTATTTCGATTCGTCCCTGAGAAAATACATTGTAAAGTTGGCCAATATAATTTTTTCTATGGGTATCACGCGTTTGGACGCCACGGGAAAAATATGTTGAATTTTGTAAAAGCGTCATGAAATTTGATGTGGTAACGTTGGAGGATTTCTTCGACTGGAGCATTCTTATCGAGGGTAGAGGGTATTATTCATTTTCTTTTTGTATTTTTTTTATTACCACTTGTCTTTTTAAATATATATCTTTTAAATCTTGTAGTCACTAGATCAGCCCCGCCTTTCTCGAATTGACAGAAATGCCAGGATGTTACTTCGCATGTTTACTCTCTACAGCCGCACTTTCTGACAGTCTCTTATTTCACTTGCGCGTGTTCGAGCGAGTAATTAGCAGAGAAATTAAAGGACTTTTTTTTTACAGCTTTCTCTGATTTAAACCTGCAACGTTGTATATGGACAACAATGACCGGCTGCTTAGTTTCTTAGGTCCTTCTAAATTTCGTTTAATTACTGGTCTAGCTGTCATTAAAATTCCAAGATCTACCAGATTCTCGTAAGAGCCAGGAAATTTGAATGATGTCATTATATTCAAGAAATTTTCTGCTATCGTTGCGCTTTTGGGGGAAAGTTCCTGTGCGATGTGGAAGTCAACTCATGCGTAACAGGGAGGGAACTTTATAACCGCTTTCTTCGCCGGTCTTTGAAGCATTAAAAACAGTCGGAATACTACGTCGATTTCGTGGATAACAAGGCGGACAACTGAGAAGTTCTTCCCGTTTTCTTACATCGTTTTCTTCATTGAAATTTAAAGTTCCAGCAAATGGAGTCGATTTGCATAAAACCTCTTCTGTCTCATCAAATATTCAAGATCACACCTATGAAGCAGCGATCGTAGGATGGCATTTAACACTACTAAATGTAAGGTTTTGCGTATGTCCAAGCGAAGATCTCGTAGAAAGCCCCTCAACACATATCATCTTGGCGAGGAAGTATTATCGCACTCTCCGGAAACCGCTGATTTGGGCGTATCTGTCTCTGGTAACTGCACATGGAATTGTCATATCGAGCAGATGTGTGCGAAGGCGAATAGGGTACTTGGTCTAGTGAAGAGGCTGTGTGGCAGGGACATTCGTGACGTCCAGACGAGAAAACTGTTATACACGGCGCTTGTCAGGCCGTTACTAGAATATTCATCAAGTTTGTGGTCACCCTACTTGGTAAAACATCGTAGACTGATAGAGAATATTCAGAGGCGTGCCACTAAATTTATATTGAACTATCCTCCAAGAGAAGTCAGTTATACTAATAGATTAGACCAGCTTAACTTACTACCTCTTGATTTTCGTAGACAAATGGATGATTTAGTTCTCCTGTTTAGGTATAAAACTGGAACTGTTACTAGTAATTTTGGTCGTTTCATTCAAACTGCCACTCGGCACTATAGAACCCGTAATTTATATCAAGCCAACTTTGACCTACTTTCTAGGCACTATCAGGAATACTATTGAAACAGCTATTTTCCTAGGACTGTTAAGTTGTGGAACAGCTTACCTAATATACTTAAGTCTAGCCAGGATCTCTTGTTGCTTAAAGTCCATCTTAACGATCACCTCAGAGGTCTACTACAAACTTATAGTCCGCCATGATTTGTCAATTAGTTTTCATACTTTTTTTTTCTTTCTTAATTTATTATGTAAGTCTAATTAATTTTACCAGGGGATACGTTTCAATTGGGGCTCTGCTCTGTTCGTCTCCCCGGTCACGTCATAGTATTGTTATATTAATGTATTTATTTTCTTGTGACGAATCTCAATAAACTAAACTAAACTAAACTAATGATGCCATCATGGAAACAATTCCTAATACTGTTTCGCCTTATCCTTCTACTTCATTACGTGACAAGTCAACGTTTGAGTCTACTACCATAAACCTAACTTCTACGTCTCGAGGTCAACCTTCTAGTAGTTTTGCCCAGCGTATTTATACAACATCAAAGCTCAAGATTGTTCACTTGAATATTCGTTCCCTCCGTAGTCCATCGCACTTAATTGAGCTCAGGGATTGGGCTGCAGCGAATAAAAGCGAAGTGATTACCGTCTCTGAAACTTGGCTGAATACCGCTGTAACCAACTCTCACCAGAACTCTGAGGTTAGCATCGACGACTATAAGCTCTACAGACAGGATCGGTTACAGAAACGCGGTGGGGGAAGTCTGCGCTTATATTCGCAAAGACATCACAGTCACTGTACTGAAGGACATTTCCCATTTATCTGATAATTATTTCCATCAGTTTTGGCTAAAATTGCAATGCAGGAAACTGCGATCAGTCGTGATTTGCGTATCCTACAGACCGCCTGATTGTCCCGTGTCCTGTTTTGAAGAGTTGTTGAAACCCAGTTATATTCAAGCACTTACTATGAACAAGCCCATTGCAGTCTTAGGAGACCTTAATTGTAACGTCTTAAAGGAGAGCCCAGAGAGCAAAGCTTTGTCTAACTTTTTGTCTGAGACTAACCTGAAGCAGATAATTACAACACCAACAAGGATAACAGACACCTGCGAATTTCTGATTGATGTCATTTTAGTCTCATCTCCTGACCTCGTCCATGCACGTGGCGTTATTAAGTCTCCTATTAGTGATCACTTACCTGTATACGTGGAGTTCAAGCTGAAAAACTACCC
>JAEMWC010000168.1:485000-530000 GCA_016490735.1 Pachyseris speciosa | reverse complement strand
CTTGAGTTGTTCCCTCGGCTGATGGTATCTCTTTGCCACCTGTGATAAATAACCGGGCGGAATGACGATAGGTGTTTATGGCCTAAACTGCAAGAACCGGACAGAGAACGCGGATATTGTGTATTAATAATAATAATATAATTAATAATAATAATAATAATAATAATAGCTTTATTGGCAACATCTCTACATAGTAGCTCTTCATTTACCAATTAACGCTAAATCAAATTAAATCAAATCAAATGTTGGTTTTGGAGAGAGGGGAAAACCGGAGTACCCGGAGAAAACCTCTCGGAGCAGAGTAGAGAACCAACAAACTCAGCCCACTTATGACGCCGAGTCCGGGAATCGAACCCGGGACACATTGCTGGAAGGCGAGCGCTCTCACCACTGCGCCAGCCCTAACCCGGGACACATTGCTGGAAGGCGAGCGCTCTCACCACTGCGCCAGCCCTGCTCCCCCTGAAAAAACCAAGTTCCTGATGGTTGGGACACAACAACTACTGCGTCGGCTTTCTAACGAAATCGCGATCTCTTTCTTGGGCAAAGAGATCACACCTGTTTCCAGCGCCAAGGACCTCGGGATAATTCTAGATAACAACTTAACCTATGACCAACACATCCATCAAATCACCTCATCGTGCATGACCAAACTAAGTCAAGTAAACAGGGTAAAGAACAGTTTTGATAGGAACACACTACGCACGATCATCTCTGCTCTAGTACTAAGCAAGTTGTTCTATTGTTCTACAGTTTCGTCAAACACAACTGCTGCAAACATCAAGAAGCTTCAAGCTGTTCAGAATTTCGCGTGCAGAATCATCACGAAAACCAAGAAATTTGAGCATATAACACCTGCGTTACGCGAGATCAAATGGCTACCAGTGAGTGAGACACAGTAATGACATTTAGGTGCATCAAGGGCCTGGCCCCTACATACTTGTGTGAGCCTTTCCGAAAGCGCAAGTCTATTCACTATCATAACATTAGAAACAGCGAAACCCTTGACATTCCTCCAAGTAAGACAAAGTCTGGCCAGCGACGTTTCCTTTACAGAGCAGTCAACATCTGGAACAATTTGGACAAAGACTTTAAACAGCTATCTTTAACATCATTAAAAAAAGTTGAAAATGCACATGCTAGAGAATTATTTTAATGATCGCTTTTTATAACTTTATTCATTTATTATCATAATGTACTTTGCTGCTTAGTATTGAAAAGCCCCCCGGCGAATGCTAATAAAGTATGTATGTATGTATGTGTGTAACTGAACTAGAGGGTTTGAAGTAACATTCACTGATCCACCTGGGGACGAGGATTGCTTCTATTTCTCGCCGTTTGCATATGCTCTCGGCATTGAAATCCATAGCCTTAAGAACGTGCTGATCACTCTACTTGAAGAACCCTCTCTAGTTTGACCTGAATATTTTTGGCTTACTGTCGAACGTTAAAGACAAGTTTGTTGTGTCAAGCGTGCACGTAATCAGAACACAAATTGATCTTCATTTCACGATTTTCGTTTTCCACCACTGAGCTTGCTCATGTTTGTGCGCCTTTGATAAAAACCAGCAATTGCCTTCAAAATACTTCCATTGAAAAAGACTTTCAACTTTGAAGTTTCCTTAGCACAGGAGAAAGGTGGTAAATTCCTCCCACAACGACTAACGAACCACAACACGCACGTATGTACCGCGGTAGAACATCAACTTGACTCGCAATATTTTTTACCTCAGCTATAAAAAATCTATGAATAAGTACCTCGATATTAAAGAGAAAGGAAACGCGCGAAGTAACAATGGGAATTTCTATCGATTTTAGAAAGGCGGGAAATCTTGCGACAAATTTACAAAAAAAATAAAAAAAAAAAAAAAAATAAATAAAGAAGTTAAAATAAGAATAAAAAATTAAAAGGAATGACACCCTCGGTCCTCGACAAACACCTACACTCCGCGGAAATAATTCCGGAGTCTTTGGCCTCCAGAGATTTGCGCAGTTTTCGCACCCCATCGAAGGTACATGGTGTCAACGCGGTAATACTGCGGAGCAATAAAGGACAACCGATGAATCCTCTGATGACAAACTAGCCTCATAAAATCACCGGAAAGTTAATTCCACGTTCATTAACAAAAGGAGTATCCATCGTTTGGTTATGATGATCAGAAGGGCGCTAACTAATAATGGTAATTTTGGAATTAAGGTAAACTTTTTTTTACCTAATTAGCTATGCTGAATGACCGTGGCCGCCTATCGACACCTTTTTCTTTCTTTCTTTTTTTTTGCGTTCCTTTTTTTTGTCATCTCCTTTTTGAAAAATTTTTTTTACAAGTGTTATAATTATTGTAAGTTATAAATGGTTGAGCTGTAAAGCAGTTTTCAAGGGATATTTGTTTATAGGGGTCTATGGATATACACTGCAAAGAAACAGACACGAACCGATGAATGATGCCTGTTGTCACCTATCGGATGATCGAATGTTTGCAAGTTCAACTGCGAGAAGAAAGCTTTTAACATGACCGAACTTAGCTCCAGATGTTTTTAATTAGACTGCCGTGTTTCCCCTTGTCCGCTCCATTAGACGTGGTACATTTTGTTGAATAACTCAAGTACGGGATATCATACACCCCTGAGACTTGACAGGTAGTTTATTTACTATTTTTCCACAATATCTCAATTTCTGGATATTAGTTTTTGAATGATAAGCGATTAGGTTTACTTGCGTGACTTGAAACTGACCGCAGAAACGTTCGGCTTTCTTATGTTTCAAATGACCCTGGATTGACGTATTTGTAAACAGTTTCACTCTGTTTACTACATCACTCTAAAACTACATCGTTCGATAAGCACTTTCTTTCTCAAACAAATATCCATCGAAGCGAAAACAAGTGTGCTTAGTTTTTTTGGAATCAATACACTATTTTATCATATTACATTGCAATGAACCTCTGTGGCCAAGAGGTCAGTGTTCCTGCCTCCGACTCAGCTAACCCGGGTTCGATATCTATTAGTGGCATATATCCAAGCTTTCTTTTCGCTTCTCTTTTTCTTCTTCTTTTTTACAGGTGTTACCATTATTGTTCTCAGTGGTTGAGCTGTAAAGCAAGTTTGTGATTTTAGGGGGATATATGTTGATAGGGGTCTAAAGAAATAGACTCCAACACAAGCTAAACGCAATGCGTCCGATGTATGAAAGACAGACTTCTCTCTATCCTTTTGTTTAGCGCTAAATTAGGGATACAATGCTGTTATTTGCAAGCCCGGGTTTAGGCTAATTGTAGCCTCTTGTTTGTTTTCAAAACACATGTGAGAGACTGTTGTAGGGCCTGTTCACATGGAGGTTGGGGACCCCGGGAAGGTGAGCTACCCCGCCTTGGTGGGGTTACCAATCTCTCCATACAATCTCTCATTATTTCTCGATCGCGTTCACCGGTCAGCCGGGGCGGATAACCCGCTTAGCTGGGGTGAGTTTTCTCCATGTGAATGCTGGAGGTGGGTGGGGTGATGTTCATCCGGGCAATTGTCTCTGAATTCTTTGTTAATATACGTACTTAGCAACCACGCGATAGCATTTTAAACCTCACCCCAGCGCCCCGGGGTTGCATGTGAACGCCAGCTTTTTTTGACCACGGGTAGGTGAAGTACTTCACATTCCCGGGGTTCCCCACCGCCATGTGAACAGGCCCGTAGAGAGTGGTCGTGAGTGAATGTATCAAGGAGAAAAAAAGCGAGTGGCCGACGTCGGGAGGTGACTGTTTCTTCACTGTATCAGGTCTATAATCTGATAAATACACTGGCCTTTTGTTTTAGTTAACGCTAATACAAGTCTTTGAAGTTTTAGTTACTCAATTATTCTATGTACTTTGTTATACTATCTGAGATTGGGAAAAGCTGTTATCAAAATAAAGCTCAAGTTTAGCTCCTATCTCCGTCATTTCGACATGCCACGAGCATGTTGAAGCATGGAAGAGATTACAAGAGCGGTCTGATTACTAGTTTTTCACCTGCATTTGCTCGCGAACCGCAAAAATTAGATTGACCCGTCGATGGAATGTTACTGTCTAAAATCTTGGGATAACAAAGTGTGTTTTAGAGTACAACGTAGGCCATGTTTGATTTGTTGTCATGTTTGAAAGCCGCTTGTCAAATTAAACTTGTCATACATAAAATGGGCCTGTTATCTTTGACCAATCTGATTTGCAGCCGCGTTCGAGGATTGATTCGCGGGCTTGCTTGGAGGCGGCCTTCTCTCACTGGCATGTGAAAGAGTCAAACAAGGTTGCCAGCTTACGGGTTAAGAAAACATCACAGGCAAAGGTTGACGGAAAATTAATGCAATCTTTATAAGAAAATAAAGCTAAAGTTAAAAGAAAGTTCCTTGTTTATAAGGCCATAAGTCTGATGAATGAGCGCAAAATATTTGACGGGGATCGTCTTTAGACAAAAACGGACAATATCTCACGCATTTGTCCGAAATGTTTTTTAAACGTACAAGCGAAATGGTGAAAAGAAATTAATTGCCGCCATCGGCACTGATTTCATTAAACAGAATTCAATAGAAAATTTTTCCTGTTCGCTTTGTGTTTCTTAGTATTAGGTAATAATTGATATTATTTGTATTCAAAATACAAACTAATAAAATGTACAAAATTCTTGGCAATGCTGTTTGATTTACAAATTTTAAACTATTTTTTCATATTTGACTGAAAAAACACGCAGTTGAAGATAAAACTTGTTAACCTCTATACTCCCTATATCGCAGGCCAGTTTTCCAGCACAATAATAAACTTTTAAAGGTCAGAAATACTGTACAGTGCCGTGGTAAACCTTTCAACCCAGAGGCAAATGAAAAATCCGTGCGCAAGATTTGCTTAATTCAATGATTATGCGAAAATGTAACTTCTATCTTTATTGGTAACCTGTGGCCAAATATACACCTGCCTCGCTCGTGAATACATTCCCGTGGAAAACGCGAAGCGAACTGATAATTTTTTGAGTGCGGTTTTCAGACAATAAAGATGCCCCTCCGCCAATGCAATATCGAGCGCGTTGACAGACAGATCAGAAATGCAAAATTGTTGTTATATTTGAATTACAAATTTACGGGTTAAGAAAACATCACAGGCCAAGGTTGACGGAAAATTAATGCAATCTTTATAAGAAAATAAAGCTAAAGTTAAAAGAAAGTTCCTACATTTCTTAGAGCTAACTCGGTTCTCCAATATTTTGGTAAAACCTGAGATACATCAGTAAATCAAAAACTCAAAAATGATGATGGCAAAAAACAAAACAAAACAAAAAATTATGATGACACTGAATTTCGGGTAAACATTTTGTTTTGCATTAATTGCGAGAGGTTCGAGCACTTAAATGAAAGCGTAACAGCGTTCCTGACAAGATTGAGACTGTTTTCAAATCGCCGCAGGGAATGTTTCACACAGAAATATTTGCTTTTTTCAGTTATTATGCCAGAAACGAATTTCTGATGGTAGCCAGTGGCCAGGGATACTTTTGCTTTACTCCTTAAACTATTCCAGTGCTGGAAACGCGAAGCGAGATGTTAGCTCATTGAGCGCTTCAAGATTTGGCCGACACCTAAAATGAGCGACCGACATCGATTTCGGCTGCGTTTAATTTGTGAGGCGTGAGAAATTCAAAAGGTTTGGTAGCACTTGAGTAAAATACACCTACTGTGAATTAATAAAAATGAAGGTTTTATATTGTAAATATAACGACTAAGTAATGTTCCGTTACTAGATGTTTTAAGTGTTAAGAACCCACCTGATTTGAGCTCGAGGGAGGGTTATCAATTTGGACAAGAATACGATGGTCAAGCTTAATACAGCAGACAAGATAAAAAATCTCCTAATGTAAACATGCAATCCTTGCGGCGGTATCATACTTTTCTTTTTCGACAGAAATCACGTAGACTTGCTCAGTTATAACGATCACCGACGTGGCGAAAGTAAATAACGAGTGGTGGAGAGATGAACTTTGACTCGTTCCAGGTCCAACCCTCGTACATCTCGAGGGAGGAAAGAACTGGACCTCAGCAGCGATACCTTTAGATCTGAGCACGACAACGAGATGTCCATAGCTGAGACGGAGGCTGGGCGCCTTGTGAGCTTGAGATAATGAAACTAGTGTTCGTAGAGAGAGAATAGAGCGGTTTTCAATTGAGTGTCGTAAAATCAAAACCAAAGCAATTACTCTGACCAAACACAATAGAAGTAAGCAGTGCATTGAACCAATCAGAATACGAAGCAATTACATGTTGCCGGCGCAAATCCGCGGGAAAATGCACGGGTGCAGGTCACGATTGTTTTGGTTTTGCTTCCCATTGGTTGAGAAAGTGGCGCGGGTTTTGCCAACCAATCATAGAGAGAAACAATGAAAAACAAACGCAAAGCCAGAATTACTTTCGACACAGAAATGAATACCGCTCTAACTGTAACGAAAGCTAGCCGTTTTCAAACCACTGCTTTACCAGTGGCTTGATCAGTGCTAAGCCCCAAGCACTATTCATTGTTTAACTGAGGCTTTGTTCTTTCAGTGACTGCCTATAGAAAAAAATATGGTTCGTTTTTCAGTTTTACCAATTACTCAGGATGATGAATAAACACTACATTATGTAAACCTTACAAGGCGTCCAACTCCCTTCTGAACTGTGAAATCTTGACAATTGTAGGAGATTGAAAACGAGTACGACTTTTCGCTTGCTTTGGATAATCACTTGTGACTTCCATTTTGTTCGTACAATCTCCTTATAACTATCTGCTTGTAGGCAATAAGTAAAACCAAGCTTTGGTTTTGAGGAAGTTGCATGAGTGGCTTTAAATTTTAGAAATGAATGGTAAACGCCATCAATTCGAGCAATAATTAATTAACACTATTAATAATGTTCGATTGGTTATCGCTTTAAGCTTGAATTAGTGATGTTTCTATCAGGATATGCCCTTGCTATGGTAAAGCACTGTGTCGAAAAATTTCCATAACGTGTTCACAAATCTGCCTCATAACACTATCGTCATATCAAAGGAGTGCTCGTTCTCTAGCCGTTAAACTACACAAGCTGGAAAGTTCTGGAAACCGGTGTGAGTCACCTGAAACAATAGACCATATTTCTCTTCGTTTACCAGCGTCATAACTAATATCATGTGGGATGTTGGGAGAACACGAAAAATGCTAGTAAATCAAAAGCCGAAAGCGCGTGACTTATTACGCTGCTAATTAAAGTCTAGTGCAGTGCTTATCGCGATAGCTTGTCCAGGCGGTGGGAATTAAAATTTATTTCACGACCAAATTGCTTATTCTCATCACACTCATGATGAGCGGGAAAACCAACCATCAATTTCACGTACAAGCTTGTTAGCCCAGTTGGCAGAGCACTACACCGGTATCGCAGAGGTCGTGGGTTCGATTCTCGTACAAGCTGTTTATTTTTTTTTTCAGGCTTTATTTCCACTACTGCTTAAGTAGTGTTCATAGCTGCGATGATTATTCACATATTCAATTTCACGGTAAGTTACACAATTCCTCTAACAAAACCCAAAAGCGATCCAAGAACAAGAAATAAGCATTTTGGTTGTATTTTTTTCCAGAAATTTTAAGAATTCGTCTCCCCAGTTTTGTATGAGTGAAATTAAGCTATGTTAGGTATGAGTTCCTGCGCGCTCAACACTCCGCTATAACTGTAACTCGTCCCTGTATTATGACAGGAGCGTACAACTCCCATACTAAGCCTACGTCACGGCATTTTTACAGACCGATCTATTTTTAGATTATCTTTTCCTGCGAAAAAGGGCAACGAGGATGGCAACGGCCACGAGAGCGCCACATAACAATAGGTTTAATGAGCGAAACACAAAGGCTCTGCACGTGCAGACACTTGTGGCACGTGCAGCGACTTGTGATTGGTCATCGGGGCTCCTGCGGGAGTCTGATATTGGCAGGAAATTCAATCTAAAAATAAATTGGTCTGTGAAAACGCCGTGACAGAAATATAGGCAGTTGTACGCTCCTAGTGACGTGCTCCTGATTATGATTACGCATATTGTTAAAAAAATTGGCTCTTGATTGCAACTTGATTGGTTTAGCGCTATGCAGTATGTGTCGTTGTACCATGTCTGAGAAATATTGACCATATAAATAAATCGTTTTCTTGTCGTTCTTGAAACAAAAACAAAAAAAAAGAAATCACAACGAAAATCGATCCAACATTTCTTGTTAGTTTTTGAGGACACGATTATTTCACTTGGGCTTTGTGAATATGACATCATGGTAACCTACTCGGTGCTTCAATAACGCGGTTTTTCCACTTTAACTAGCGCTCGCGAAATAATTGTTGATTATACTCGTATTAGATTCTGAAAGATATGAACCGTTTGCCTACTTATCTTCTTTCCCTAAAATCACCTTATTGTTACATTTAATAATTACCTACTGGTTTAGGGGAGCAGGGTTGGCGCAGTGGTGAGAGCACTCACCTTCCACCAATGTGTCCCGGGTTCGATTCCCGGACTCGGCGTCATAAGTGGGCTGAGTTTGTTGGTTCTCTACTCTGCTCCGAGAGGTTTTTCTCCGGGTACTCCGGTTTTCCCCTCTCGCCAAAAACCAACATTTGATTTGATTTGATTTAGCATTGATTTGATTTAGTCTCCCCAATTAGTATAGCATCTGTGCTCAGCTAGAGACTTTAATAAAGTTATTATTATTATATTATTTATTATATTACTGGATGTCCTTCTCAGAAGGCCGTCAAGATAAAATTGAAAGTAAGCTATGGTCTGAAGTGGTATTATTTGCAGTTTTATTATCAATGCTTATTGTATACCTTCAGAGTGTGAGATCTAGCGAGGTTCGCATTTTAGGCACCATAGTGGACGGACGGTTTTAATCAAAAAATGTATTAAGTTCCCGAATATATCACTATAGGCACTTTTAATATATACGTTTAATATGGCGATGATCATACAACATTGTGGATTTGGATGATTTTTATTAAAGGTTTTTTTTTTCACTTCAACAATTTGGTTTTCAGACTTTTGAATTCTCCGAAGACAATCCGTTGGGAACTTCAATGTTGGGGAAGTACTTTGGTCATAATGTCCCTCAACGACTTTGCTATATTTAACAGAAACAAGCCATTTTGATTGTTATGCAAATATCAGATCATCTTGAAAACAAAGAGAGAATAAATAATTGATATTTATTTATTCCAGTAATATGGAAATTCTGAATCCCCCGCGTCTGTCCTCATAATTGAACACGAAATGCATGTTGTCGTGTTGCATTAACTCTAAGAAGTTAAGCGTTTGAACTAACCAAGTTAAGTCGCAAACTTTGTCGCCGTTAGGATACTGTGGAACTATCTAACAGAGCGAGGAGGATTCTATATTTTGGTTTAAGGGGACCATAATACAAGATCTACAGATCGAACTGTAAGTACAAAATTATGTCGCAAAAACGTTTGCATCAAATGTATAAATTGAATTAACAAATAATGCACTGCTTCTTGCAATTTATTTTTTGTTTCACTTTTGCACTCTATTTCTGTATTGATTTCCTTGCTTTCCCTGTTTCAGCGGTCCAAGATGGATAGAAACTTTTTCATCCAGTCCATATTTCTAATATCATGCCTGCAGAAGGTGTATACGCTAAATAGAATATTTATTTGCGGTAAGTCGATGTCGGGATGTAGACACCGCAATTTTAGCTGGAAATACAAACTGGGAAACTTGCAAAAGACACATCCATTACTACTACTTAACACTGTATTTTCATCAAATATATATTAGAGACAATTTACACAACCAGTGTATAGCATCAGCTAATCTTCGCGGGTATTAGTAATAAATAAACACTAAACATTATAAGCATCCTCCAGATTGCTGCAGTTAATATACACATGATACATTAATTCAAATCATCGCAGTCTTTCGGCTTCAGGAATTCATCTCTTATGGGTAGGTTCTCATCCGATTCGCTCAACTAATCTTAAACATTCTGTTTAGTTTCAAAACATTAAGCAGTCCAAGACACCTGCAATGATTATAATCATGTCATTGCAGCCACCCAAAAGTGAATCCTGCTTTATCTTTGCAGGTGTCATTGGGGCTAAGGCTGCAGAGTATGAGGCTATGGATACCGCTCTCAACAGCATTTCCCACGGGAACAATGTTTCAATAATCTTGCAAAAGGTTAACTTATCTGAAAAGATACACCAGTTCAGTCAAGGTAGGATATGAAACACATAAATTCACTTCAAATTAATTCAACTTACTTTATAAATCATTTATTGTGGGTTCCTTGACTTGTTATATCTAGTTTACCATTGTCGCAAATCACCCGGTGAACGGAAGCCAGAACGCACGCAGCGCAAGAAATGTTTAAATTTTAATTTATTGTTTCTATCGCTCATTGTTGAATTTTTAGAGGTCATCACACGATTCCAAGAGTAAGTTCGAGTAAGTAAAACTTTCAAAGGCTAAAATAATGCACGAGCCCGCTGGGACATTGTAATTTGTGGTTTTTGAAATTTCGGCTAATTTATTTCAAAATGCTCGAGAAAATCATGTGAAATATTTTTTATGGGGCTTTCGTCTATTTCGTATCTGTTTGTTTGCGCACTGTTGCGTTGTAAATCTCCTCGAGAACTTTGATGAGTGCTTCCAGTTCTTGATACTTTTTAGCATGGGTCCTGGCCCTATTTTGCTGGCCAAGAACACCAAACTTTTACCCAGTTTTTTGTGCTTTTTTCAGTGGTTTTGGTTTTTTGAATTTTCTTTGAAACTTTCAACTATAATGCTGTTACTCTCTTGAAATCATTTCGCCATTTGTCTTCAAGACAGCCGATTTATTGCTTTGCTTACTTGTCAGCTGGCTCGGTTTCCTTTGTTCTTTTCAGGGGAATATATCACATAACCCCTGATCATTATTCACTGTCTGAAAAGTTGGCGGCGGCTTTGATTGTAACAGGCGACGGTGGGGCTGAAACAATAGCTAGTAACAATAGCAAAACAATGCAATATATATTTCCCCTGTTCATATTCCCCTGCTCATATTCCCCTGTTCATATTCCCCTACTTATATTCCCCTGCTCATATTCCCCTGCACTTATTCCCCTCGACTTAGTCTCCCATTACTTGTAAACTCTAAAGAAGAAACAAACAAACACGGAAGAAAATTCCGACCTTACAAACAATATTAGCGCTTTGCTCACGGGTGGTTGTGATTTCATCTTTAGCAAATTTCTACTCCTTTGGTTTCATTTAATATTGAACACAACTTTACAATTTGTGAAAGGAAACTGGCCATCCTGGCCTTCGATTTTAAACAGTTTTCAGGAGTGGACTTAAAGCGAACTTTCAGCAGGCAACGATAAAACTCATCAACTCGATCGAATTGTTGTGGAAACAAAACTTAATGTCTGAAACAACTTCTCCTACATATAACTGTGGCCCGCCTGCCTCCAAACGAGGAACATCATCTCGTAGTAATAAGCCGCAAACCTGTAAGGACACTCGAATCGAAAGACCCGGAAAAGCTGTCTTGGGTTAAGAAGACTTCATCTTCACTATCGTTCATTGTTGTTTACAATGCTAGCCGAGAGCTCACTTTCCCCAAAATTTAGCAGCAGTAGTTCAGCCACGTGTAATGCACTGAATGTACTGTTTATGCAAAAGTAACAAACACGTTTACCACGCATACCAGCAGACAAAAGAAAATATCTATACATACTGTTCTGTGTACCAGAAAACAAAACACGTTGTCTACGCATTGTGGTAAAAAATTCAGAAAACCACAAATCAGAAAAACATGTTTATAGTCGAAATCTCACAATCTGCCGTTAAAAATAATTTAAAGTAAAACTCCACCAAGTAGAAAATAAGTTTTTCGTTATTGAATTGCCTTTTGTTCTTTTAGAAAACCTCACCAACTGACAATTAAGTATTTTATTTACCCCTCCCTCGGTGGTATGTGATATATTCACCTGGTACCGGCCGAGGGCGCAGCCCGAGGGGCGGTGCCAGGTGAATATATCACATATCCCCTCGTTCAAGGTAAATAACCCTCAATTACCTGTCCATCACCTTTGATTTCACCTTTTTGCACTAATTTCGTCTTTCTGCACTCAATTTCACGTCTCTACACAACATTTGTGATAAATTGACACACCCTCGAAGATTAAGATTGCAGACATTTTTGCATGGATATACAAAAGTCAGTGGGACGTGATATTTCGAACTGTCACTCTCTAATTTTACCGTCAAGGTATTTACAGCAAAGGATGAAATATTGTCTGCGAAAAGACGTCAAAAAAAGCAGCGACACCAGTTGTTATATACCTGTTTGTAGCCACTGAGGGAGATAGTTTCACTAATAGAATTTGTTTTATTAGTTTTTTCCAGGCTTTATTTTCACTACTGCTTAAGTCTGTAGTGTTCATAACTGGGATGATCATTCACATATTCTTTAATCCGCGGTTCAAATATATGATTTCATATATTCATTCTCACATAGTTATGTATATTTTTGGTCTTTGTCTACCTCAATATTTTCTAAGTTGATTTTTTAGGTCGTGGATACGCGAAGCGTAAGAACGACTATTGTTAGGTTTCAGATTATGCAAATTTGTCACTCACTCAGATGTAAACAAATCGATATGTCAACGGCATACCAGTATATATATCGATTTTCCGAAGTATTGCCGGAACACCTCTATCGGCTTTCCGAAGTAATGTCTAAGGAGCAACAGTCGAGTCGATGAACGGAATGAAAAAATATTCTAACGAAAACAATGCAATCTAAAATTAAATTATTTTTAGGTGGTACCATAGCGTCTAGCCACAATGTAAACACAAGTTTGCTTTGAGAAATACTCTTCGTTTTAACTAAACGCGCCATTTTTCCAGTAAACGTTTTGAATGAAACTTGTTTATTTCAATATCCAAAAGCACGGCCGGCATCAATGGCTGTTTAAGTAAACGACGGCAAATTATGCATTTCCCACCGGCAGTAAAAAGCATAATTTGCATTTGTAAAATTTCGGTTGCGTTCGTTCGACAGCTTTGTGTATCAATTTTCTCGAAATACTGCAGTGTTTGGCTGGCTTCGTTTTGGCGAAATCGTCCTTTTGCCTGATATTTATCCGACCATACGGACAAGACAGAAACCTGTTCAGCTTTCAAAAGGAACACATTTTTTAACTCCGACGATATCTCCCTGCCTCGATAATTCATTCAAACGCGAATGTGTAAGTTAAATTGTGTTAAGCTCATGAACAAAAAAATTGATGCTCAAAAATGCTGAAGATTTAAACGCATTAAAAAGTTGTTTAAACACTTTCCAGAAGAGTTTTCACGCGTTTAAACTAGTTAAAACGCCGTATTCTCGAGTCACCTTAGCTTAATACCCCTTATCGCAAATAAGGTCACATATCCACGACTTGATTTATTTTCGTTCTTGAAGTGTAACAGAGTTCATTTTACTGTCATTGCCATATTGCCATTCCGATTACCGTTATAACTGTCACTGTCACTGCTACTGTCACTGTCAATGCCACTGTCACTTCACCGCTTCTGTCACTGTCAATGCCACTGTCACTCTCATTCTCATTGCCATTGCCATTGCTTTTGCTATTTTCACCGTCTCTGTTACTGCTATTGCTGTCGTCACTGCCATTGTCTTAGTGCCATTGTCATTGTTGTGTTGTTTTCATTTTATTTATTTGCTTCCAGCTTCCTTATTTCTTCAACAAAACGTCATCGTACTCATCGAAGGAAGCCGCACCAAGACATCCGCATGCGCACTCTCTACAGTAACCGGTATTCCTCTTATCCGTCTCCATGGAAACAACAAGCCTAACGATCAATGTGAACACGCTGTGGAAATGTCAGCGGGATATAAATACTACGCGCATGCTACACTTGACATTCTTAAGGCATTGACGTTGAAAAAGATAGCCCTGGTGTTCGAAGGTAAATCGTCTAAGTGAATTTCTAGTTGCAGGTATCAATTATTACAATTATTACTTTGGCAGCTATCACTTGAAACAAACAAAGAAACAAACAAAAAAAACCTTTTTCCAAACCACTTGGTAAACCTTTGCTTTGAATTTGTCTGAGAAATATCAGTGGTTTGAGAAGTTATGTCAAAAATTAGAAAGAGTGTTCCATCTTATGTGTCTGGATATTCGATGAAACATTTTTTCTCGTGTCTAAATAGTACACTGCTCTGACTGCCCACTCAAACCTCGGGTGGCATTTGCTGCTATAACTATTCCATTGTCCTTCATGTATGTCTTGCTCAGGCCTCTTCACTTTTGTGAACACGTGTTTGATATCATAAAGTGATTTCCCCGAATTACGTCACTTATGATAGGATTAATCCAAGTTGAATGCTTTGAGATGCAAAAGTACTTATTGCTTAAATAACCAACATCAGGTGGTAATGAAAAACCAAGCAACAAACAAACAAAAAACATTGCGATGTCAACTTCTTGTCTAGCTGCTAGCTGATTCAAATCTCAAATGCTGAGCTCATGTTCTGAACATTTTTTTTTCCGATCTACATTCAAGGAACTCGCCTGCACGAAGCTGGATATTTCTACGTAACATCGCAGCATTCAAACCTCACTGTGAACTTATTTGAAGTCTCCGAGAAGTATAAGCGTGAAGACATCACAGCACTCATGCTAAAAACCATGGATGAAATTGAAAGCCTTTCGCCTGAAGTTATTCTTCTATATACCAACAAGGAAAACACTGAATTAATTCTGCAACAAGTAAACTGATATTTTTTTCAATCTGTTTTTCAATCTTGTTAAGGGTTTGTTTCCAATGGAGACATTAAACTAATTTAATTGGTTTTCGGTGACTGGACAACGCGAATGGCATATTCTTAAGAGTTGACACAAGAATCTATACAGCTCGGACTGGCCAAGTTATTTAAGATTAGAGACTTACGAAAATAATCGAACTTACGCTCCAGCAAGGGTATTGACCCCATGCAAAATTGGCTGCCTTTAAATTGTCCTTTTGTTCGTATTCAAAATAGCCTCACCTACCTCGTTCGGGATAACAAATTCTTTAGACGTTTGATCTTAAGAACGAGGTTAGTGAGGCTATTTTGAATACGAACAAAAGAAGAATTTATAGGAAGTCATTTTGCATAGGGTCTATAAAGCTTCAGAGATCAATTATCACCAATACGTTTCCGGCAAGATGAAGCTGCTAATTTATTCAATAGACTTCCCCTCTTTCCTTAAGAAACTGCTTAGGCCCAATTTTATTTTTCAAGGAGGCAAAGAAATTGCTACAAGGTAAAGCCAGGTCCAGACTGTAAAAATTTATTATGATTTAGCCTTTTGGAACACATATCTCTGTTTTCATTTTAATATAGCTTTCCCAAAGTTTGTTTTAATTGTAATTAACTTTAGTTAGATATTAACGGATTATTATTATTATTATTATTATTATTATTATTAAACGATTGTACTCATAATAATGGTCATAATCATTAATATATCGTATAGGGGAAAACTGATTCTGAAGGGTCGCTTGCCTTCACTTTATCGCATACAATTTGTACCGTCTAAATTGGACAGCCCAGTAACATTACGCATCTTCTATTTACTTATCTTTTAACAGAAACCTTGTCAACAACGAAAAAGCTATAAATGGATACTTCAAGGACAGGTTTGTCTACCAAATACTTTTGTTGTGTGTGCTTATTGGGTCTTTTTGTTGTTCGTTGTACATTCTTGTACGTCTCTTTAGCCTCCTCAGGCGTAAGGCATGAAAAAATGAAACATACCGTATCAGCTGACCAATTAACCAATACGGAATGATTATAGAAAAAAAAAAAGACAGAATACGGTGTAAATTAAAGACGAACTCACTGTTGCTCCATTTTCTAGGTACCATTGAACTTAAGCTGTCACGCTAACAACGTGGTATTTGGCATGCAGCTGCCACAAACGAAGAACTCAATTGTATTTAATCATAGCTCGTACGGAATAAGTCAGGTAGTGTTATCGTCCCTCAGTCAACGTGTGCGAACTTTATTCAATGTTGTTCCTCTTCACTGATTTTCCACATAACTGTCGGGATGTCTAGTTCGTTCGCAAAGAGGTTTGTCATTCGCCCAGGGAAATAAACAATTTCCCCAACCCTAATAACATGAAAGGTCCAGGAATTAGGGAACTATGACCTATGGGAACTATGACCATGAAACAACTGCAGAACAAACGAGCTTCGTTTCCTCCGTAGTTCTGATATTCACTCCGAATTAAGTGTATTTTAAAATGAATTTTTCGATTCATTTTAGTATTAAGGTAATTCCCAAAATGAACGATATGCACAAACCGTGCATTGATAATCTATGGCCAGCCTTAAATGCAAACAAATAAAGTTTAAAAGAGCAATGTAATGATTTTTATTTATACGAAGTGAGCGCATGAGCTAAGGTTTTGCCTCCGTATTTCGTTTCGGGTCACACTGTGTAATGCAAATTTATGCTTGCGTTCAATTCATTACATGTAAATTTATGCGCAGGGTATAGGATACTTTAATTCTCGTGTTAATATCACTTCGAAAAGCTCACAGACATATTACAAGCAAAGAAAAGCCAGCTTTGTTGATAATTACTTTTTCGGTTTTCAAATAATAATAATAATAATAATAATAATAATAATAATAATGATGATGATGATGATGATGATGATGATGATGATGATGATGATGATATATCTATAGGTTGGTGCTGGTCTTGCATACGACTCGGTACACGTTATCAAACAAGCGTTAAATAAAGGACCATGTTTATCAATAAATGGGTCTGCGTTAACTTATCCAGATAAAAACGCAGTGCTGACTTGCATTAAGAAGGTAAATACTCTTCATGATATTCTAAGTCAGAAGGCAAATGGGTAGATAAGTTTTAAATTGCATGGGTACTAAACTTTATCGAAAGATAGCCATGCTGGCAAATTGCGAAATGTTCATTCTCAAATAAAATCATGGAAATTGAAGACTGACTAATTTGTATGAGTTCATCCGAAATTTGAATGACAAAGACAATTAAAATTGATTAATCGGACAACCTGGGACCCGGAAAATAAGAACACACCAGTTCAAGTACGTCAGCCAGCGCGTCATATTTTCCGAGAGCTATCAATGGCTCTGAACATTCCAGTGGAGGAGATTACTAATGCACTCACCTTAGACTCCTTTACATGGAAGTTATCAAACTATTTTGGAAAATAAATTTGAGTCTTAGGTATCTTTTTGTTGCTGTGTTTAGTATTTCTATTATGGTATATCATTTCACAAGTAGGTGCGATGCTGTGAGACTTTGCCAACTAAAGCAATTAAAATGCAAATTGGGGAATAAAATCGTAGACAAAAATATCATACATGAATATACGATGGCTTCCACTCAGTGGAACCTTCTCTTGCTATCGGTAGGTTAGTCTGGATGGCGTCACAGGACCTGTACAGTTTGATGAGGATGGTGCACGAAAGGGAATCGGACTGGAAATTTTAAACCTCCAAAACAACACCTTCAAGAAAGTACGTCAATCAACCAACCAATCAATCAATCAATCAATCAATCAATCAATCAATCAATCAATCAATCAATCAACCAAAACGAATGTTTGTTGTATTTTATATTCAGATAGGTAGGTGGAATTCAACTAAGCGCGTCGCGATGCTGCATAATTTCTCAAGCAACGTAGGGACACAGTCTTATAGAGGAAACCTGGCAGGAAGGAAGCTGAGGGTAGTCGTCGCTGAGGTAATATCAACATCTCCACATACAACTGACTGCACAAAGTAAAGCTAGGACGCAGCTCAACAAGGTCGAACTGAAAGCCTCTGGCAGCCAATACACGATCCATGTTTGACCTAATTGGAGCAAGCGCCTACAGCCAGACCGAATAAGCTGTATGCTAGTTTTTGCTGAGGGAGAAAAACCGCAGTACCCGGTGAAAAACCCACAAAGCAGGGTCGAGAACCAACACAAATACATCATACAGGGCCATATTGGAGGGAGGCAAGTGCTCTCACCGCCACGCCATCCCTACTCTCTAGCAGTTTATCTTGCCTCATCTAACCACTGAAAAAAAAATTGTTTGATTTATCATGAAACCTGTAGGTACGTTATTAAATATTTACTCAGGGCTGACGGGATTTGACGACTGACTCTAATAATCCTCTCTAATATAATTAATTTTTTGGGCGCCAAGAAAATAAGCTTTCAAGCCCTGGTGTAATGGCTTCTACGGGCGTTGCGTCATGTGCTATACAAAATGTTTAGAAATAAAACCGCCATATTGTAGTCCTTGTTCCTTTAGTCCGTTTGACTGCTAAGAACCCCTGAATAGAACTTTTGGCAATATCGTCATGAGATCAGCTGACATTTTCTGCTATCCAGGAAGGTAGTGCGGTCTAGTTGTCCGTTTTTCTTAACACTTCCAGGTTATTTGTTACTGTTCGTTTTATTACCTGTCATCACCCCACTTCAATGTCTGTTGTCTTTTTCACTGCAACAAATCAGGATGCCCCGTTTGTGGTAAGGGAACAGCAAGAAAGTTCCATCTCCTTGTATCAAGGTTATTGCATTGACCTGCTGAATGAACTTGCAAAAACTCTCCAGTTCACATACGAGATTTACACCTCTCCAGATGGGAAATACGGCGCTGAAAGGGCGAACGGAACCTGGAATGGTATGATTGGAGAGCTGTTGAATAAGGTTCGTTATCACGTTTTATTTTGTAGGTATTATGCCGTAAGGATCTCTCGCCCAGTAAGCGCACATGGTAAGGTCATAGGACTGTTGAGCGGGGTTCAAACACCAGACCAGACTAGAAAGAAGTGTCTTAAAATTAAAAGTTTTAACCCCATTTTATCAAAGGGAGGCAAACTTCTGGTAGATTGTAAATAGTTTCTTTCTAACTCAACGTCGTGTGACACGCAGAAATAACTATAGATATTTAATTCTGAAAACTAAAATGTATTTTAGCAAGGACTCCAGATGTCTTAATGGTTATGATAACCATATTGTTGACGTTAACGACACATTAAATATAGTAAAAATGCTCCCTCTCTATTCCCAAGCGTGCTGATGTTGCTGTCGCTTCTCTCACTGTCACCGAACGTCGTGAGAAGGTTGTGGACTTCACCGTTCCTTACATGTTTTATACGAAAGAGATGTTGCTCAAAAAGGTGTCTTCAGATGCATCCGTCGACCTCCTGCAGTTTTCGAATCCGTTTCACAGAAATGTTTGGTTGGCTACTCTCGCCAGCCTGGTGATTATTTCTGTCGCCGTGTTTGTAATCAACTACTTCAGTCCTTATGGATATAAAGCCGAGGATGGAACAGGGACGGCGGTCGAATTCAGCTTCTTCAACAGTGCGTGGTTCACTTTGGCTTGTATGCTGCAGCAGGGAGGCGATAATACACCTAGGAACTTGTCAGGTAAAACCGGACAGACATTTTTTTTTAATTAGATAAATAACATTTACTTACATCGAAGTACAAAACATCACATTACTAACAGACTACTACAAAACTACTAAACATACATGTATTCAGAAAGCTATGAACATAATACAGTCAATTATTACAATTTCTCAGCTAAATTATTAATCTATGCTGTGCATGCATGGCTTCCTTTAAGACCTTTATATTACTTAATTTATATTAAACTCTCTTTAGTTTTATTTTATTTTTAATTTTTTTTTTGGAGGGGGGGGGGGGGGGTTTAAGATTCAAAAGGTACTAAAGATGATAGAAAACTAGGAAATCTTTCAATTTTTGGGAGTACTTCCTTTGTTTTGCAAGACCATATATAATATCTGGCAACAAGGAAGTAAAAGTATTGCTTTGTGTTGGATAGGATGTCCGACCTCAGGCCAATTATTATGTCGGGAGTGAAAATGTTGGATTTTAGTTTTATTTGGTTTTCGGCCAACCATTTCATAAAGCCCTGCCAAAAACAAGACGTCTCGCTACACGACCAAAATAAATGAAAAAGGGTCTCTTTCTCTGTTCTACAAAAGGTACACATATAATTTTCTCGAATGCCTATTTTATTTAGAAAATCATTTGTCGCTAAACGCCTGTGAAGTAGTTTAAACTGGACGGACATTTTCTTAGCCTTTTTTTTTAAATCCGAGACATATTCTTTCTCTTTGTTCCTAAAGCTGAGATGTGCCGTTGTTCTCTTCAATGCCAAACCAAACCCTTAAAATTGGGTGATAACGAAATTGTGCTCTGTAGAGTTGATATCTAGGACAGTCATCTTCAAACATTTCCATTTCCCCAAACTTTTAAAGACCAGTCATATGGATTAAGAAAGGGATGTATAAAACAATTTTATAATTACAACCCGTGGAAAATTTACCTTGCAAACTATGTCGGTGATACCTGAAAAAAATTTAAAAGACAATCCCATCCTAACTCCTTTTCACCTTTAGCAGAAGCATGAGGCTAATAGCCATTGCTGTTGCTTCGGTAACAAACTGAGGCTTTTGCGAAGACAGACGGTCAGCACATCACCAAGCCTCCTCCAAACCCATCGACTTATAGTAGAGTAGAGTAGCGTGCAGCACAGGGAGCTGCATCCCCTACTCTTTACAATCAGTATGGGCTCTTTTACGTACCACATATTAGGGGCACCCAGCGACAAGTTTCGGTAGATATCTGTTCGGTGAAGGGTAGTACGCCCGTTTGGTTTTCGGCGTCGATTAAATAGAGCACTCGGATTTTCGCAACTGAAAGGTGGCTTAAAAGATTTGCAATGGCAGTCAAAAAGGTCAGCTAGCATTTTCAGAAAGAAATTAATAATAACAATAATAATAACTTTTTGTGCTAATCGTCATCGCAAAGTAGAGCAAGGACGCAGCTCAACAAGGTCGAACCGAAAGCATATACAAGGCGCCTCTGGCAGCCGCTATACGGTCCATGTATGACCTTGGAGCACAGCCTACAGCCAGCTCGAATAAGCCGTATGTTGGTTTTTGCTGTGGGAGGAAAACCGGAGTACCCTGAGAAAAACCCTCGGAGCAGGGTCGCGAACCAACACAAACTCAGCCCACTTATGGCGTCACCACCGGGAATTGAACCCGGTGCCACATTGGTGGAAGGCGAGTGCTCTCACCACTACGCCATCCCTGCTCCCCCTAGTAGAAAGTTAATTTCAGCTAGCATTTTCTCAAAGAAAGATTTTGTTCCCTAACATTTTCAGGCAATTAAAATTTTAACTAAAGAATACGAACAGATCAAATTCGTCTACCTAACATCACTTTAAACAGACTTCTCACACCATAAGGTACTTAAAAATGCCTTTCTACGGCTTTTGGTGCATTTGGCTCGTTGGGTGCCCCTGATATATACCATTGTTACTTTGGAGGTGAACGAAAAGAATAGACTCGTTACACTTTTAAATATTTACGTTATTTTATTATTATATCAATTTAGGTCGTGTTCTTACTGGATGTTACTGGTTTTGCATTCTTATCTGGGTCTCATCATATACTGCCAACCTGGCAGCTTTCTTCACCGTGAAAAATACTGAGCACCCAATAAATAACCTTGATGACATCTTAAAATCATCCTATAAAGTGGCAATCATAAAATCAGGAAGCACGTATGAGTTCTTCAAGTCCAGCCAGTATGAGAAACACCAAAAGATTTGGCAAAGAATTCAAACATTTGATGGCTTCGTCAAAAACACAGAAGAAGGAATAAAAAGGGTCAGAGAAAATCAGGAGATGGTATTCATCACTGATGGGCCGGTTCTCCAACATGTTGCTAACAAGTTACCTTGTGATCTTACTACAGGTAGATTATTTTTTATAAAGTTACTAGGCCTTGGACAGATGTGGCCCTGGAAGCGCAATATTATTAAGGACGGTTTCGCCTGTCAAGAAAAAGAGAGAAAAAGAGCCAATCAATAATTTTTTTATGTAGGGCCAGTATTTATCATATAATGCTGCTTACTTACGTGCAAATGTTTGTTATTGTCTTTAAGTTAAATAATACTACTAGGTCTAAATGATCTTGCTTGCTTATTAGCTCTCTTTATAAGGAACCTATTCTATCACAAACCCATTCTACCGGTTCCCTGTCACATTTTTTTTATCGAGGTTGTACTTCACAATGTTGCCTATAATGTACGTGGCTTAAGTTTACTCCATGAAAACGTGTCATTCCTTGTTCCAGTGCCAGGATTAAGCACGGCCAATGGACTTGCCTTCGCTTTTCAACAAAATGATCCAGATGTTATGCAATTTACATTGGCCATTCTACGCCTGCACGAAAATGACTTCCTTGACAGTCTGAAGCGGAAGTGGTGGGACAGTGCGAATGAATGTCCGCAGGAAAAAGAATCATGTAAGCGAGTAAACCAAGAGATGAAGTTTGTTTTGACAGACATGACGTTTTATTTTAACTTCCAACCTTCATGTCTTCCAGTGTTGTCTCGTCAACGTATCGACCTGAGGAGTATGTTGGGCGTGTATGTTGTCATGGGTGCAGGGATTGTAGCATCATTCCTGGTGCTAATGGTAGAGATACTGTGGAAAAGGAAAGAGAACTATGGCATAAGAGGCATGATCCCAAGGTGTGTGAAGCAGCTGACAACATATTTAATTAACAACGTTGCCTCCTTTTGATTTTGAATAATAAATTATTAAACACAGAGATAATAATAGATATTTACTCAGCTCAGAGGTATTTTTCCGCGGATTATAACTACATTGGTAAAGCAAGTCTAAGCAATGGATAAAGGAATCTACAAAGAAACTTGGAAGTATCCACACATTTTTTAGAGATTCTTTAGGCAACAATGATTGTAAGAACCTTTAAATAAACTCCGCAAAATTGTATGTATTTTTTTCTAAACTGGAGCTTAATTATCCCTGCCCATGTCCCTATGGAAGTCAAGCGGGAAGACCTTACACGTGTCAGAACTGTTTAGGATAATGTTCTCTTCTTCCATCATTTTCTGGGATCTACAAAGAAACCATCCACACGGTTATTTAGAGATCATTAGGCAATAATGATTATAAAAACCTTTACACGACGCAAAATTACACGCTTTTTCTCTAAGCTGAAGCTTAATTATCCTTCCACGTGTCAGAACTGTATAGCATAATGTTTTATTTTTCTATTATTTTCTCTCCAGGACAAACGTTCGGACAGTGAAAATTCAACCACAAGAAAAATGACCAATGAATAACACAACTTCGCGGCAAACTTGGAAGAACCTTATGCCAACTTTGAAACATTCGTGACGCTCACATTCTCACGTGTGTACATAATGAAGCCTTATAGAGAATTAGAAAATTTACTTGTTATCGCGACGTTTACGTATGATCCTTACTTTTAACAACCGGAAACGGACGCCTATAACAGGGCTAGTACGGGTTGCTCTGAAATAAAAAAAAAGGTCATTCCACCAGACAGTGGAATGAGTACCCGGAGAAAAACCCCTCGGAGTAGAGTAGAGAACCAACAAACTCAGCCCACTTATGACGCCGAGACCGAGAATCGAATCCGGGACACATTGTTGGAAGGCGAGCGCTCTCACCACTGCGCCAACCTTGTTCCCCAATTTGATTTCAGTTGCTTCCACTGATCTGTAATTTTCGTGTTTGTGACCCAAAGGAATTCTGGAAAATCCTTGCATAGCGGCGGAATGGAGGTCGCATGAAGTGTGGACCTACTCAGTCACTGCTGCGCTCACTCGTTCGTTTTCCAAGGTTTTGCAACTCGTGAATAAAAATCCGTACGTCGCAATTTCTACGCTGTAATCTATATATATTTAGTATAAATCTACTAGCGTTCTATCACGAATGCCGTTCTCTGATTGGCTAAGCTACTCGCTATCTATTCTGTAATACATAGTGAGTAGCGATTGTCAACAAAATGGCGGCTGCCTTCTTCGCGTTTTCGAAGTGTCTGCGAGGAGGTTTTAGACAATTTACTTGTTTAGTTTTGAACAACTAGTAGATTTATACTAAAACAATTAGATTATTCGCTCTTGATTTCTATGCGTTATAGTTGATTCGGGCTGCGCCCTCATCAGCTATCACGCGATAGAAATCTCGAGCTCATAATCTAATTGTTAAATAGAATAAAGAGATCGAATTGACCTCCTACCCTCCAGAAATTGCCAAAAAAGTTGTACGAAACGTCGATAGATAGAGAGTTAAGTGCAGTGATTCTCACAAAAACAAATAAAAATAGTGTTAGAGAAGTCTGTCCTTGTTATATCGGGTGGACTGTGCTTATAACGATTTTCGAGTCTGTGATTGTAGTGAATATCCATACAATTCCCATGAAGAAAATATATTCCTTTAAAGTTGTAAAACTCCGTTTAAAGCTCAAGCATTCATGATGACCATACATGCCAGGTATAAATGACAACGTGAAAATAGCGTACTTTTTCCAAATGACTAAACACAATGCTCGCATGAATCGATGGATTAGTTGTACTTACTGTTTGGAAAAGGATATGCTTATCGAAAGGTTTAGAATTGGACATATGATCACAGAACCCTCGAAATTAACGCATCGAAGCATCTTTCGCGGAAAATTTTGAAACAGAAACCAACGGGAGCTTTGAAAACAACTTTCTAGGATAGTAGACATTTTTGTGAAATGGTGCGTGGCAAGGTTCGGGTGTGCTTAGGTCACGTGAGTAAAAACGCCAGATATATCATTAATTGATGCTTTATTGTTTTGTTGTACATAAGGCCGGTGTAAACGTACTCTTGATAATCAAACGTACTACGTGCTTCATTTAAAGCAACTAAACATGTATAATGAATATGTATATGATCATCGCAGTTATAAATACTACTTAAGCAGTAGTGAAAATATTGCCTGCAATAAATTCAGGCTGGTATATGGTGGCCCAGCATTATCATAGTAAAATATGTAAGTTTTGGGGGAGAAAAGAGTAAAAAATGGAAAGAAACGACAAATATAACCAGATCAAAATCAAAAAAAAAAAAAAAAAAGGCGAGAAAAATAATATTGTAATAAAAATTAATAATATAAAGTAAAAAAATATTTGTTGACAAATTAAGAAGTAAAAAAAAAAAAAAAAAAGAAAAGAAAGAAAAATAATTTAAGCACTAAAAATATTTTGAAAAAAATATCCAAACAAAAAAAGAAAGAAAAAAGAAGAAAAATCATTGTCAAAAAACAACATTGAAAATCAACATCGAAAATTAACATTAAAAATCAACATTGAAAATCAACATCGAAAATCAACATTAAAAATCAACATTGAAAATCAACATTGAAAATCAACATTAGAAATCGAAAAAAAAAATGGAAAAAAAAAAAAAAAAAAAACAACGTTATTTCCACGTGGCCTGTTGTTATCATAGACCAGGATGCTCTGCACTGGCACGCATATTTGACCTTTTTTGGGCTCCTGTGGTCTGACGTCAAATGAGGCCATGTCCTGTTGTTTGTATGAAGTGTGAAGTTTGAACACTTCAGCTGAGGCTTCCCTTCTTCTGGCGGATTTCGAAAACTTACATATTTTACTATGATAATGCTGGGCCACAACGTGGCCTGTCGTTATCATAGATCAGCATGCTTTGCACGCATATTTAATATATAGTTCATCCATCTGAGAGGTGATTAGAAGCTCCTGATGGGCCTTTGTTGGACACCAGCACATCGCACGAGCCCACTGGATAGCCAAAGTGTTCCGCGCAAGCAATCTTCACGTTTTCAAGCGTTAAATCATCGCTGGAAAACTCGACGAATTCTCTCGGTTGTACCGGGCGAAACATTTGCTAGTTGTTAGGTTCTGCTGTCAACCTTTGCAAGATGATGTCGCTTACAGCCGTTCCTTTAGCATCTTTGCGAGGTCGTGTTGCTTGCTGTGTTTTTTTGTTTGACATTTTTTCTTGAAGGGGCTTCCAAACTTGGTTCATTTTTGGGGGCATGGTGGATCAAAGACCTATAACTTTCCAACAGCACCCCTAATGGATCGAAATCCACCAGAAGAAGGAAAGCGTCAGCTGAAGTGTTCAAACTTCACACTTCATACAAACAACAGGACACGTCACGGCCTCATTTGAGGTCAGACCATAGGAGACCAAAAAAGGTCAAATATGCGTGCCAGTGCAGAGCATCCTGGTCTATGATAACAACAGGCCACGTGGAAATAAGGTTTTTTTTTTCCTTTTTTTTTTTTCGATTTCTAATGTTGATTTTTAATGTTGATTTTTAATGTTGATTTTCAATGTTGATTTTTAATGTTGATTTTCGATGTTAATTTTCGATGTTGATTTTCAATGTTGTTTTTTGACAATGATTTTTCTTCTTTTTTCTTTCTTTTTTTTTGGATATTTTTTTCAAAATATTTTTAGTGCTTAAATTATTTTTCTTTCTTTTCTTTTTTTTTTACTTTTTAATTTGTCAAGAAATATTTTTTTACTTTATATTATTAATTTTTATTACAATATTATTTTTCTCGCCTTTTTTTTTTTTTTTTTGATTTTGATTGCTTATATTTGTCGTTTCTTTCCATTTTCTACTCTTTTCTCCCCCAAAACTTACATATTTTACTATGATAATGCTGGGCCACCATACTGGTACGGGATTCGAACCCACGACCTCTGCAACACCGGTGCAGTGCTCTATCAAATGAGATAACAAGCCAACTGGGAGCTGGTCATTTTCTTGGGTCGTAATATATCCTTGAGTGATGAATATATATAAGAATGAATATGTGAAAATCATATATTTGACCTGTGGATTAAAGATCCTTCAACACTGGATCCTTAGCTTTAGCAGAAATATGACCTAACGTCTGAAAAGGTTTTTGGGCAACTTTAACGTTGTGGCTACACAAAGCTCTCTTGACTGGTTCTGTAAACCCCCGGATACGGGATGACGGCAAAACCTTTAGCCTAATCCTCGTCGACAGAGGTGTTAAGATATGGAGTAATTGGTTTTAAACAGTTACGGAGAAAAGTGTTTGGGTAGCCATTGACCTCTAAGACGTCAAAAACATATTGCCGCTCCTTGGCCTTAGAGTCACAGGACGATGACAAACAATCAGCCCTCATGAGAAATGTTCTAGTCAAGGAGTTTTTTTATGGCAGATAGGGTGGTGGGAGTCAAGTGCGAGGTATCTGTCGGTATGCGTGGGTTTAAGATGAGCACTCGTATCTAAGTTTCCCCGGTCCGCTCTATAGACATTAAAATCGAGAAAAGACAAACGTCTGTCAATCTCACGTTCATGCGATCAATGGTGAATTGGATAGACGGCTGAATTGAATGTAAATGTGAAAGAAGGCGTTCCGCTTCAATTCCGGATACCGCTGAAATGACATCGTCCACATATCGTTTCCAGAACAAAGGCTGGACCGGCAAAGAGGCCAAAGACCTTTGTTCCACACCTTCCATTACCATGAAAGCACTATTAAAGACATCTGACAAAAGCTGGTTCTGCTTCCATGGCAACAAGAGACTCGTATATCATTGTGTTTGTCATTAAATTATTCATGGCGACTAGTTGCATGATAGTGGTTTCTACCGAAAGCGAAAGCCGAACAGCCGCCCGAACAAGGGTAAGCCGCCCAGACAAAACAAGATGCAAGAGATCAGCTCAAATTAGGGGACGATATTATTCTAGAGCTTGATGTTGGCTAGAGAGTTCTCATAGTAGAAGATTTAATAAAATATAATTGGTAGAAATGTCTGATAACAGTTTATTTACGAGGAACTGAACGAAGCGTCAATTGACTCCGTAAAGGTGTTGTTCTCCTATATATCTCCTCCTCAACGTGCGATTCAGGAAACAAAAGGTACCATAGTTGACAAGTGAGGTGAAACAATTAAAGAAAGAAAGAGATAACTTTCATAGACTTGCGTTAAAGACCAAAGCCCCGGCTAAACGATCAAACATTTTCATCCAAAATCGTGTTGGACGAGCATGTTTGACCGTTTAACCGCCTCTCTCAACATTACATTTAAATGGATTTCCGTGTTTAATCTAGATCAAACATTTTCATGCAACATTTCGCGTTACGAACAAATGTTTGATCGTTTAGCCACTCCAACCAGCCCGGTAAAAAGCAACCAAATAAACCACATAACGTCGAAATTTCAGGGATAATACCCAAAAATATAATTGTTATGTGGACTCGCTTTGTCTTGTGTTTGGTCAAACATTGTTTGTCCGGTTAGCCACCCAACGTTATGTTAGGCAAACACGATGTTGGAGGAAAATGTTCGATCGTTTAGCCCAGGGCTTAACAATGAACTTCATACACCTTATTCCAAAATGGCAGCTAATTTACTATATGTTCGTTTCTTTGCATGTTTTAGTCCTCTTTGCCTCGTCAACATGTTCAAAATACAAAAGAACTTTGAAGCTAATTAACATGCAAACAAAAGAATAACGTATTGGCCGCCATTTTGGAATAAGGTGCATTCGAGCTCCATCAGGCACCTGAGTAATGTGGTGACTCTGAAGCTCAGAAAAGATAAACAGCAATACTTTTGTAATCAGTTTCAAGAGAGAAAAGAAGATTCCCGTGGGACCTGAAAAAATTTCAAACAACTGCTTGGTACCGACTCAAAAAGTATCGGGGCTGCCACGTGCACTGCGAATGAAGCAAAAGACAAGTGCAACATCTTCAATCGCTGTTTTATCTCTTGCGCGGGGAACCTAAGGTCGGCCCATCGACCTAATGTAGAATCCTTTTAGAAATGGTTACCCCATCTGGAACACTCGAAAAATTTTAAACTTCGAGGTATCACCTGATCGGAGGTATGAAATACGCTTAAAGTAAAACTAAAGTAACTAAGGAACTCTACAGGAATTCCATCGCGTTTACTCCTAAAGACTGAGCTGATGCCGTGGCTTCACCATTATCTGTTATCTTTAATTTTACTTTCCAGGTACACGTGAAACGATCAGTGATCTTAACAGATCGCTTAGGGCCCGATCTGTTAAGATCACTGATCGTTTCACGTGAACCTCCGCTTACGTTATCTATTGCATAACCTGTACATTATGCAAAAAGTTATACTAATAATAATAATAATAATAATAATAATAATAATAATAATAATAATAATAATCACATTTCTATTGCTCATTTTCTATGCAATATTCAAATGCGCATTACAACACTGGCCGGGGGACTTTCCCCGACTGCTTATAACACAGTTTACAATTAATGAAGTTGATTTATGAATGCCCCCGTAATGTCAATATAAAATTAAGACAGACACTAGGGGTACTCACTGCCAGAGTTTTGTTACATCCCTAATGGTTCTTTTATGTCCCACAGAATCAGAGAATTATGAAGAGTTGTGAGACGGGGCCTACGGTTTATCGTCCTTATCCGAGAAGACTGGAAAGTCTAACCGTTTGTAGATGTCATTACAAAGGCAGCACTTTTTCCTCAATTACTTAAAGACCCTGAGTGTTGGTCCGGGGTTTGAACCCGGGGTTTGAACCCGCGACCTCCCGCACGATAGTCCGGTGCTCTACCACTGAGCTAACCGGTCGGCGAAACAGGAAGACGTCTAGGTAAACGTGATGTTGAGAAAGATGACGAAGATGCATCCAAACCAGTCGCTCGGCATTTTAATCTCCCTAGCCATTCCAAACAGCAGATGTTGATCTCCGGCCTTTCCCCACATCGAGGTACCACGGAAAGCCGTAAGAATCTCGAGCAAAAATTTATCTTTCAAATCGGCACTCTTAATTCCCACGGTACAAACGAGCGCTTTTCATTCAATTAATTTATTCATGTTTTTCACGTTACCATGTTACCACTAATAGCGTAGCTCCATATTCTGTATCTGTAAACCATTCACATCCCACAATTCCTCCATTCGCTCCGACGAAGGGCTAACGCTCGAAACGTCAGCTAATCGAATTCCTGTACGGTGGTCAATTTACATTGTCAACTCCCTTGCTAAACCAAATACTCTGTAAGATACTGGGTTTTAACCAATACAGCACCAAACCGCGCGTTTAATTCATCAAGGAGCATGGAACTAGTGGGGCGCCGCAGATGGTACAGGATTTTTCGATCATTCTGGTAAAAACGAGAAACGAGGAAAACCTCAGGTGTTTCTTTTTTTCGGAAAAATTTCCAATGGAAAAGTCTGTTCCATTTGATTCACCACCGGAACAACTGGGTTTCATACAAAAGGAAAGCGCCCTAGGTTTTCACACAGTGATCGGCGTCCTCGACCCAATCCTTCCATTCGCCGTCCTTGCCTAAGGTCCCCATTGATTAATAAACTGAAGTACTATGGTATACGCGATGAAAGCCTTCCGTGATTCGAGAATTATTTTTCGGAAAGAATGCAGTTTGTGTGTATTGGGCTCCGTGTTGTCCATTGTCTACATTAATGATCTACCCCGTTGTTTGAAACACTTCTCAGTGAACATATATGTCTTGGTAGTCAAGCTGTAGAAGCCTTAAATTCGTATTTATACCACGAACTTGAAAATTTATCCTAATAGCTAAACGACAATAATCTCTTTCTGAATGTTGCGAAAACCAAATGCTTGTCAGACCTTGTCATTTACCTCTCAAAGGCACAAAGAGAGGGATTGTAGTCTAATTCTTCTCGGAAGGGAAATATCCTGTATGACTACTTTCAAATATTTGGGTGTCTTACTTGGCAACTTTATGACCTGGAAGGCTCACCCGGAACTCACACGGACTATGTTCATAAAAAGATGGCGCAAAGAGCTAGTCTTGGCCCTCATTTGAGGTTTCGTGACAAAAGAGGTATCTCTACTTGTTGTCAATACATTAATTATTCCTTTATTTGATTGTTGTGATATCGCTTGAATCAGCCTGTTGCAACAAGACCAGGGTAGACTACAGCACTTACATTATAGATCTGTCTCTATAATTACGTGTTGCACACACTCCTCTGAAGCAATGAATCATTTATGTCGGTCGAGTCTTTCGTTCTTGTCATTAGGCCAAGCTTGTTTTTCTCTTTCTGAATTCCTTACCTCCAAGTGACTTTTTTTTATCATTTTTTTATATTAGATTTTCTAACATTTATAGCTAACCTACAAGGCAGAGCAGTGGTTATGACTCTGTATTTCATTTTCTCCTGGTTCCTATCTATATGTAGGCTTTCGCTTATGTTTTTAGGATACATTTTTATATCGTTAAGGTCGTTTTAGATTGCATCTTGCCGGAAATTCGGCATCATTCAAAAACACCTGTCGTATTCTTCGTTTACGAGAAACTGGATTTTTTGGGCATAAATTCCCCATAAAAGGACTGAAAATTCGTTGTCATCTATAGTACCGTTCTCGTAGTTCAAGAGAAATAGGTCTTGGAGCTCGTGAAAAGAAGACGTGATAAAAATATAATTCAGCAGGTTTAGGTCGCTGTTTCCAAGGACTCGGCTCTGTTTACACGCCCTCGCACTTGGTTTTCACACAGTGAACGAACGTCCTTGACCCAGTCCGCTAACAGTTCTACTCGTCGTCTTCGTCGGTGCTTGAGGTACCTATTGATTAGTAAACTGAAGTACTATGGTATATGCGATGTAAGCCTTCCGTGGTTTGAGAATTAATTTTCGGGAAGAAAGCAATGTGTGTGTATTGATTCTCAAACATCCGGTGAAGAGCCAGACCTCGTGCTGTTTTGTTTGCATTAGTAATCCACCCCGTTGTTTGAGACATTTCTCAGATGAACATGTACGCAGACGACAGAGCTATATATCTTGGTAGTCAAGCTGTAGATACCTTAAATCTTTATTAAAACCAAGTTCTTGAAAGTTTATCCTAATTGCTAGACAACAATAACCTTGTCAGTCTGAATGTTGCAAAAACCAAATGCTTGGTATTTACCTCTCAAAGGCACAAAGAGCGGGATTGCAGGCTAAGTCTAATTCTTCTCGGAAGGGAAATATCCTGCGTCACTACCTTCAAATATCTAGGTTTTGTATTTGACAACTTTATGACCTGAGGCTCACGCGGACTATGTGTGTAAAAAGATAGCGTGCAGAGTTAGTATTTTGGGCCTCATTAGAGGTTTCGTGACAAAATAGGTATCTACACTAGCTTGTTGCAAATACATTAATTTTTACTTTATTTGATTGTTGTGATATCGCTTGAATCAGCCTGTTGCAACAAGACGAGGATAGACTACAGCACTTACATCATAGATCTGTCTCTATAATTAAGTGTTACACACGCTCCTCTGAAGCAATGAATCATTTATGTCGGTCGAGTCTTTCGTTCTTGTCATTAGGCCAAGCTTGTTTTTCTCTTTCTGAATTCCTTACCTCCAAGTTACTTTTTTATCATTTTTTTATATTAGATTTTCTAACATTTATAGCTAACCTACAAGGCAAAGCAGTGGTTATTATTTCCTACGGTGAAATCAAAATTTGGGTAAGGCGGAGTAAACATTTTTAATGGAGCCGCCCACCTACATAATGAAAGCCGAAGATATACAGACTTTCTGCCGCGTCTCAAAAGAGTATTTCTTATATAGTTCTTAGTGGCTTATCTTAGTTATTTGGTATTGCAATTAGATTTAAACGTAGTTTCAGTTTTTAACGTATAGTGTGGACTTTTAATCTTTGTTCATAAACTGTATTGTTAACCTGCTGTCATTTATTCAGGGCCCCTATGGATACCAGCCTTTGAGCTGAATGGGCTACCCTGTATAAATAAGCGTTAATTTACTTTACTAAAGACAATTAAACCCTTACTATATCGCTCTGTTAACTTTGATCTTGGGGATATTCCTTTGCAGTAAATTCCCTCAACGAGTTATCTTGACTGTTATGCAAATATCTGAAAACCCATTTTCTCTCAGGGAATAAACAATTTTCATTTATTTCATCGACTTTGTTAGACATTCATAGGCTTCAAATATCCCCCGTCGTTCGCCATAATTGAAAAAACAAAACAAAACAAAAAATAAAAGAAAACAAAACAAAACAAAAATGAAATTCGGTGTTGTGTTCTATGAACTCTGAGGAGTTAAGCGCATGAAATAAGTTAACGCAAACGTTTGTAGCTGTGAGGATACTGTGGAGCTATTTAACAAAGCGGGAAGGATTCTATGTTTTAGTCAAAGGAGGCGATAATTACATGATCTGCAACTGTAACTGTACCTGTAAGAACAACATAATGTCGCAAAAACGTTTGCATAAAAAAGATAAAATTAAAGTAGCAAATAATGCATTGCTTCTTGCAAATTGTGTTTTTGCATCACGTTTTCATCCTGTTTGTTTAATGTTTTCCTTGTTTTCCATGTTTCAGCGGTTCAAGATGTATCGATTGTTTTTCGCCCAATTCATATTTCTAATATCATGCCTACAGAAGGTGTATACGCGAGATAGAATGTTTATTTGCGGTAAGTCGATGCCGGGCTAGCTGTAGACATATTCAGCTGGACATACAAACTGGGTAACTTGCAAAAGAAACATGTGGGTAGTTTCCCATCCGATAAATCCTGTTTAGTTTGAAAACACTAAGCAGTCCAAGACACCTGGAATGAGTATATTCAAATCATTGCAGTCACCTCAAACTGAATCCTTCTTTATCTTTGCAGGTGTCATTGGGGCTAAGAACGCAGAGTATGAGGCTATGGATACCGCTCTGAACAGCATTTCTTACGGGAACAACGTTTCAATAATCTTGCAAAAGATTAATTTATCCGAAAAGATAGACCAGTTCAATCAAGGTAAGATATGAAACATATAAATTCACTTCAAATTAATTCAACGTACTTTACAAATCATTTATTGTGCGTTCCTTGACCTGTTACATCTAGTCTACTATGGTCGCAAATCACCCCATAAACGGAAGCCAGAACGCACGCAGCGCAAAAAATGTTTTAATTTTAATTTATTGTTGCTATCCCTCACTGTTGAATTTTTAAAGGTAATCACAGGATTCCAAGAGTAATTTCGACTGAATGAGCAAGTAAAAATTTCAAAGGCTAAGAAAATCCAAGAGTCCCCAGGGCAAGTGTAATTTGTGGTTTTCGAAGATTTCCGAACTGCTAATTTATTTAAGCTATGGTTTATAGGCTGATAAACCACGCGGGATGTTGGAAGAACAGTCGAAGAATTCGTAAATCACGAGCCGCAGGCGAGTAATTTACGGATTCTTCCACTGTTCTTCCAACATCCCAAGTGGTTTATCAGCCTATAAGCCATGGAAACTTATGGTCTATTGCTTTTATATAATAATTCAGCAGACGCGCGAAATTTCCATGAGTTTACGGGCACAATAAACCATCAATCAGAGCGCGCGAATTGACTTTGGTTATTATATAATCCAAAATGTTCGAGAAAATCATGTGAAATATTTTTTATGCCGATACCCTTAAAGTAACTACGGGAGCTCTCATTGAAGTTACGCTATTGTTCCGATACAAGACAACAGACAGAGAAGCCACGCGAGTGTTGGCCAGTTTAATTGATTATAAAACAGACGCCTTAGTTCACAACGATAATACTAAATAATTAACAATTATTCTACGAGGGCGCGCTGGATATGAAGTGATAAATAACCAACGAGTTGGTTATAATCATTTCATATCCAGCAAGCCCGAGTAGAATAATTGTTTTATTAAAAACTCTACGACGCATAATTGAGAATCTCAACAGAAGAAGTGGAGGAAAGGAACTCGGAGAAAGAGAAAACCGATAAAAGGAAACATTTGTCCATCACATGACTAAAAAAGAGGGCGCGAAAACCTTCGGTGTGTTGCAACGTTTCCGAGCAAAGTTGCATGAATTCAATGAAACTGTCCGAGAGGAACGTTGAAGCTTCAGTTTTGGGTCCTGTTTCGGAAAAAGTGCAGAGTTTATTTGCTCTGAATGGTTGTAAATGGTCTGTAGTTTGGTAAAAGATATTCAATCATTGCTAAAAGAGGGTGGAACGGCTTTCACGTAGATGTACGAGCCGAAGGAAGCGAATTTGTAATCCATCAAAACAACAGCACCATTGGCGAATTTCATCAAAATGAACACACAATTTTAATTTATTTTGATGGACTGGAACATTGTCTCACCAGACCTGGTCGGAAACAAGATATATGGGGGATAAGCAAGACAAATGTCCAGGGTATGTTTCAAGAAATGGCTTATAGAAATTTGTCTTGATGCGTGGAACAAAAACTGGAACCGCGGCCAAATAGAATAACAAAAACAACAAGAACGGCGATTCTTCTCATTTTTTAGAAAACATCATATCTGTACTGCCGGAAAGTTTGAAGCTGGTGATTGATACGTTGCATCCAGTGCAGGTCAGAACATTTTTAATGTGTTGTAAGTTTTTAAAAAAGTGTCACTGATCGCTGGATAGATTTTCAATAGTGGATTATTGCTGTAAATGTCAACTGAAGTTCTTGATTGTTTGTTCAGTTTGTTTTGAATAGACTGGTCTGTGAGCATAGTTACAGATTGTTGAAGTCGACACTTGTTGTTGAATACATATTTTCAATTTCGTTTCGTTAAGTTCAAAAACTCTTTCGTTATTTCCGTAAATAAAAGTGCGTTTTGCTACTAGCTAAACATCAACAGCCCGGAAAATTTTCTTAGCGCTGCAAGAAATTTTTTAACACGATCTCAACACTGTTTCTTGTAGTTCTAAACACTCAGCAATGAAAAGTTGAAAGGTAGTGCAGCTGAGAGCCTGTGTCCGGCCAGCCAATGAAAATACCGGAAATCTGATATCCGTAGTTCAGTTTTTAATGATATATGTGATTTTCAGCAAAGGTGGGGCAAGGAAATCGCCCAATGAATAAACTAAGGGATAAACGCATAGAAGATCTCCAGACTTGTGCCACAATGGGATGGGAGGGGAGGGAAAAAACTTTTTTCCGCAGAGATGTAATCACCGTGATGGTGAAAACAAGAGGTAGCGAACGCGGGAATGCATGTTCCTTGATACGAACACCCCTTAGGGCGATACAAAATGACTGGCTCTTGAAAGAGAGGTTAGATTGATGCGAGTCGGAAGACCAACCATGCAGACCACAAAGGCCGGCATATTGTATCGACATAAATAACATAATCTTATGCCTTAACATAATTTTTGATTTTATGCACATTACTGATAAGTAACTTATCAACAATCCATTTCCATGGAGCTTTCGTTTATTTCGTGTCTGTTTGTTTACGCACTGTTGCACCAAACTTTTATCCAGTTTTTTGTGCTTTGTTCAGTGTTTTTTTAAATTTTCTTTTAACTGACTTTCAGCGATAATGCTGTTACTCTCTTGATATCATTTCCCCATTTCGCTTCAAGACAGCCGATTCATTACTTTGCGTACCTGTCCACCACCTTTGATTTCACCTTTTTGCACTAATTTCGTCTTTCTGCACTCAATTTTGCGTCTCTACACAACATTTGGGATAAATTGACACACCATCGACGATTCAGATTGCAGAAAGTTTTGCATGTATATACAAAAGTCAGTGGCCGGGATGTGACATTTTGAACTGTCAGCTCTCTAATTTTACCGTCAAGGTGTTTAGAGCAACGGATGAAAAAATTGTCTGCGAAATGACGTAAAACAGGAGCGCCATCAGTAATTATATGCCTGTTTGTAGCCAATGAAGGAGATAGTGTCATTAATAGAATTTGTTTAATCAGTTTTTCCAGGGTTTATTTTCACTACTGTTTAATAGTGTTCATAACTGTAGTGTTTTCAGACCTGTCAATCGATCATTTATGAAAATGACCCACGCGGGCTAGGGGAGACAGCACTCTTTGGTATCTCGCCATCATGCCCGTTCAGTAAATACAGTTGTGTTGAAACAAGTGCTTTTCGAGTGTTTATTGAAGCGTAAACACCACATCTCGCGACAAGAATCAAGCATCGAACCCACAAAGCGAGTTCTACAAGGATCTGGTAGGATTTCCGAAGCGATTTCCAAAAAGATTTCCGAAGAGAATTCCGAAGCGATTTCCCGCGAAATCAAAACCATGGCGATTTCCCTACCAAACTTGCCACCGTTTGATGTTCACGTCGATGGAAATGCTGGCCCCAGGTGGAAGAAATGGCTAGGACCATTCAAGAGATTAATCATTGCTGTGGGAATTACCGAAGATCAACGAGATCTTTAACACTCTTCAAGATGTCGGTGAGGACAAAGATTGCAAGATGACAGTCGAAAAACTAACCGCTCACTTTGCTCCGCAAGTAAACATAACAAACGAAGTATACAACTTCCGACAGGCAAAGCAAACGGATGGCAAAACTCTGGACAGTTTCCACACACATTGGAGAAGCCTAGAAAAGGTCTGTGACTTCGCAAATCGAGACAAGAAAATCAAAGAACAAATCATCTTAAACCGCCCGTCAAACTCCCTTCGGCGTAAAGCTCTGCGAGAGGACCTCGACTAAGCCGGTCTTATCAAAGCTGGAAGAGCCCTGGAATTGAGCGAAATACAAGCGAAAGTTTGAAAAACAGTGAACGCGGTAAAACCACACAAGAGGGAACACCAACACAACACAAGGGCAAATAGCGCTGCCAGCAAAATTGAGTCACGCAACCGTGACCAGCCCAGTAAACAAGACGGAAAATGTAGGCACTGTGGTGGAACATACCCTCAAAAAGACTCCGGCCCCGCGAAGAACAGAAAGTGCAGCTCATGTGGCAAACTAAACCATTTTGCCAACGTTTGAAGAACAAACCCACCCGAGTCGGTTAAACATGTCACACATCAAGACACTGATGAGGAAGACGAATACGTGTGACACACAAACTGTGTGCAAAGTCACGATTGACGGAAAGCAAGTGGAAATGATGGTCGAATCCGGAGCAAAAGTCAGACGGACCATGACGAGAATCTCCGTGGAGTACTGGAACGGCTCCAGCAACACGACGTGCGCCT
Organism: Pachyseris speciosa; assembly: GCA_016490735.1. Taxonomy (NCBI): domain Eukaryota; kingdom Metazoa; phylum Cnidaria; class Anthozoa; order Scleractinia; family Pachyseridae; genus Pachyseris; species Pachyseris speciosa. Next base: position 492,100 of record JAEMWC010000168.1, on the reverse strand, counting down.
GAACAAGGACAAATGCAGCTTCTCAAAGAGTGAGATCAAGTTCTATGGACACATCTTCAGCAAGAACGGAGTCAATGCAGACCCAGACAAGATCAAGGCGATCACTGACATGAGCGAACCAGAGAATATCAGTGAGATGAAGTCACTACTAGGGATGGCTCAGTGCGTGTCCCGTTACATTCCAGATTACGCCACGATAACCGCCCCGCTGCGGCTGTTAACCAACAAGGAGACGCCATGGCAATGGGCTGACGAGCAGCAACAAGCATTCGACAAACTCAAAGACACCCTGACTGAGAATCATGTGATGTAGTACTTCAACCCGAGATTCAAGACTGAAGCCCCGTCGGACTTGGATGTCTGCTGGTACAGGACGGTAAAGTTATCAGCTATGCGAGCCGAGCACTCAGCGACGCCGAGCACAGATATTCTCAGACCGAGAGGGAAATGCTGAGAGTAGTCTGGGCTGTTGAACATTTTCATCTTTACTTGTACGGTTCGATGTTCACGATCGCCTCGGATTACAAGCCACTCCTTGGGATCTTCAACATTCACAAGCCAACATCAGCGCGCATCGACAGATGGAAGCTGAGGCTAATGTCCTACGACTGTGAGCTTATCTACCGACCCGGAAAAGACGCTGAGAACCCGGCCGACTTCATTAGTCGTCACGCGAGTGTCACTGAATGCAAAGAGCGCGACATTGCAGAGGACTGTGTTAATTATGACGGTCATTACTGCAAGTGCGGCCGCAACACACAACAAAAAAATCAGATTTTTTCAGGCCTGATTTTTTCAGGTCTTTGATAGCTCAGTGGGGAGAGCACTGCACCGGCATCTCAGAGGTCGTGGGTTCGAATCCCGCTCAGAGCCTGAATTTTTTTCAGGTCTCTGTTCTAGTAGTGTTGCGGCCGCACGTGCATTAATGACCGTCATCACTCAATTGCTACTAATGGACAAACTTAATTTCATTCTTTACTATACTTGGGCCAAGTATAACGTCCATATAAAAGGGCTAACCCGCATACGACCGCTCTCATGTGGCTTTGATAGCTCAGTTGGGAGACCACTGAACCGGCATCGCAGAGGTCGTGGGTTCGAATCCCGCTCAGAGCCTGAATTTTTTTCAGGTCTCTGTTCTAGTAGTGTTGCGGCCGCACTTGCATTAATGACCGTCATCACTCAATTGCTACTAATGGACAAAATTAATTTCATGTGTTAATTATGTATGCAACCGAGCCGTACCAAAAGCGACGACACTGCCAGGAATCAATTCAGAGACGGAGAAGGACTCCTCACTCCAGGCGCTTGTCAAGGCCATAGAAACCGATCAGTGGACAGACCTCAAAGTACAAGACTGCAGGAAAATGAAGGACGAGCTATTGGTCTACAATGGAACAATACTGAGGGGAAACAGGATCGTAGTCCCTGACACACTGAGGGATAGAGCTGTAGGTCTAGCACATGTTGGACACCAGGGAATTGTAAAGACAAAGTGCCTGATCAGAGGGAAGGTCTGGTTTCCCAGTGTAAACAATATGGTGAAGGAGAAAGTTGACAGTTGTCTACGATGCCAAGCAGCATCTACGGCCAAAACACAGCTACTCGAACCTCTACAGATGACACAACTACCGAGCGCTCTATGGAAAGAACTAGCGATGGACTTCCTAGGGCCACTCCCTTAGAGACCTCATCTCATGGTTGTCATCGACGAATACAGTCGTTTTCCAGAAGTGGAAATTGTCACATCCACCTCAGCCAGATCCATCATTCCAAAGCTCGATGCAATTTTCGCAAGGCAAGGAATTCCTGATGTGTTGAAGAACGACAATGGACCTCTCTTCAACAGCGTGGACTTGAAGAACCTTGCTGAGCATTTAGGCTTTCAACACCGCAAGATTACGCCTCTTTAACCAAGGGCAAATGGCGAAGCAGAACGTTTCATGCCAACACTAGAGAAATGCGTGAGTATAATAATAATAACCGCCACTATTGAGGAAAAGAACTGGAAACAAGAGCTCACAAATTTCTACGGCAGTATCGGGCGACACCTCACTCGACTACTGGTATCTCATCATGCGAAGCACTAAACCAGAGGAAGCTGAAGACTACTCTACCAGAAGTAGCATCACCAGCACCAGCTCGCCAACAAGCCATTCTTGAGACACAGAAGAACCTGGCGGAGAGAGACGCAGAACAAAAGAAGAAAATGAAGACGTATGCAGACCAAAAGCTAGGTGTAAGAGAGAGCAAGATCAAGCTGGGAGATACAGTTTTAATCAAGCAACCCAAGACTAACAAGCTAAGTACCCCATTCAGTCCAGTACCTCTTGTAGTTGAAGAGAAAAAGGGATCCATGGTTACTGCAAGCGACGGACACAAGAGCGTGACGCGCAATTCATCGATGTTGAAAGTCATCCCCAGTCAGACTGGAACACTTAACGAAGAGGTAGAAGATGTATCACCAGACCTCGAACCACTGGAAGTTACAGAACTGGACAGAATTTCCAGGTCTCCAGGTACTTTTGCAGGCCTGCGACGGTCACAAAGGCAGAGAAGGCCTCCTGCAGAACTTGCAGAATACGTTCTACTCGTGCACGAGAACTAGACACTGATAGTATGCAATGAACTTGTGAGTCTGTGACATTGTTCTAGTTTTGTCGTTTATTTTAACTATTACTAATAGTTCATCATCAAGAAGTGTAGTGTTTTCAGACATGTCAATCATTTATGTAAATGCCCCACGCGGTCTAGGAGAGACAGCGCTCTTTGGTATCTCGCCATCATGCCCGTTCATTAAATACAGTCGTGTTCAAACAAGTGCTTTTCGAGTGTTTATTGAAGCGTGAACACCACAATAACTGCGATGATCATTCACATACGCTTTAATCCATAGTTCAAATATATGATATTGATATATTCATTCTCACATAGTTATGTATATTTTTGATCACGAATTGATTTGTTTCTTTGTCTACCTCAATATTTTCTATGTTTCCAGCTTCTTTATTTCTTAAACAAAACGTCATCGCACTCTTCGAAGGAAGCCACACCAAGACATCCGCGTGCGCAATCTCCACAGTAACCACTATTCCTCTTATCCGTCTCCATGGAAACAACAAGCCTAACGACCAATGTGAGCACTCTGTGGAAATGTCAGCGGGATATAAATACTACGCGCATGCTACACTTGACATTCTTGAGACATTGCGGTTGAAAAAGATAGTCCTGGTGTTCGAAGGTAAATCGTCTAAGTGAATTTCTAGTGTTATTTGCTAGTAGATATCAATAACTACAATCGGTACTTTGGCAGCTATCACTTGGAAAAAAAAAGACGCCTTTTTTCCATCCCACTTGGTGAGCCTTTGCTTTGAATTTGTTTGAGAAACATCAGTGGTTTGAGAAGCTATGTCAAAAATTAGAAAGAGTGTTTCATCTTACTAAATAGTACACTGTACTTCAAATGCTTTGACTGCCTACTCAAACCTCGGGTGGCATTTGCTGCTATTAATATTCCATTGCCCTTCATGTATGTCTTGCTCAAGCCTCTTCACTTCTGTGAATACGTGTTTCAAATATCACCAAGTGATTTCCCTGAACTACGTCACTTATGATAGGATCAATCGAAGTTGAATGCTTTGAGATGCCAAATTGAAAGTATTTACTGCTTAAATAACCAATATCAGGTGGTATTGAAAAACAAAGCAAAACAAAACAAAAAACAAACAAACAAACAACAAACATTGCAATGTCAACTTCTTGCGTAGCTGCTAGCTAGTTCAAATCTCAGATGTCGAGCTCATGTTCTGCACAATCATTTTTCAATCTACTCTCAAGGAACTCGCCTGCACGAAGCTGGATATTTCTACGTAATATCGCAGCATTCAAACCTCACTGTGAACTTATTTGAAGTCTCCGAGAAGGATAAGCGTGATGACATCACAGCACTCATACAGAGAACCATGGATGGAATTGAAAACCTTTCGCCTGAAGTTATTCTACTATTTACAAACAAGGAAAACACTGAAATGATTCTGCGACAAGTAAACTGATTTTTTTTTCCAATCTGTTTGTATTTTTTTAAGGGTTAGTTTCTTTAATGTAGACATGAAACTAATCAGCGACTAAACAACGCGAATGGCATATTCTTAAGAGTGGACACAAGTCTATACAGCTCGGATTGGCCAAATTATTTAAGACTAGAGACTTACGAAAAGAACCGAACTTATGCTCCAGCAAGGGTATTGATCCTATGTAAAAATGACAGCCTTTAAATTGTCCTTCTGTTCGTATTCAAAATAGCCTCACCTACCTCGTTCGGGAAAACAAATTCTTTAGAATTTTGATCTTACGAACGAGGTTAGTGAGGCTATTTTGAATACGAACAAAAGAATAATTTAAGGAAGCCATTTTGCATAGGTCTATAAAGCTTCAGAGATCAATGAACACCAAGATGAGGCTGCTAATTTATGCAATAGACTTCCCCTTTCGTTAAGAAACTGCATGGATCCAATTTTATTTTTCAAGGAGACAAAGAAATTGCTACAAGATAAAGCTAGGTTCAGACTATAATTTGTTTAGATAACTTTTATCATTTATATATCACTGTAAAAATTAATTATGATTTAGCCTTTTGGAACACATATCTTTGTTTTCATTTTAATATAGCTTTCCCAAAGTTTGTTTTAATTGTAATTAACTTTAGTTAGATATTAACGGATTATTATTATTATTATTATTATTATTATTAAACGATTATAAATAACATTGCCATAACTTCGTGACAGTAACAGTATTAACAGAAATTTCAAGCTCACGATACAACTTTTGAAAGACATGTTTCGGCATGACTCATGCCATCATCAGTTTAATGTGTTACTTCCTTTTCCAATGTTTATAAGTACGTTTACAATTTGAGTACGTTAGCAATTTGAAATTTAAAATACAGTAACAGTTACAATTATGCGCGTGCAAATGCACGAGTGTGAATTACGTAAAACGATTATACTCATAATAACAGTCAGTCTGAAGGGTCGGCTTGCCTTCACTTTATCGCATACAATTTTTACCGTCTAAATTGGTTAGCCCAATAACATTACGCATCTTTTATTTTCTTATCTTTTAACAGAAACCTTGTCAGCAACGAAAAGGCTATAAATGGATACTTCAAGGACAGGTTTGTCTACCAAATAATTTTGTTGTGTGCTCTAATTGGGTCTTATTGTTGTTCATTGTACATTCTCGTCTCTTTAGCCTCCTCAGGCGTAAGACATGAAGAAACGTGAACATCCCATGTCGGCTGACCAATTAGCTAATACAGTATGATTATAGAAAACAAATACCATAGAATACGTAACGTGCGCGAAAATGATTAATTATGCAATGGTGTAAATTAAAGATGAACCCACTGTTGCTCTATTTCCCAGGCGCCAATGAACTTAAGCTGTCACGCTAACAACGTGGTATTTGGTATGCGGCTGCCTCAAACGAAGAACTCAATTGCATTTAATCATAGCTCGTACGAAATCAATCAGGTAGTGTTTTCGTCTCTTTAACGTGTACGAACTTTATTGAATGTTGTTCCTCTTTACAGATTTCCCCCCCCCCCCCCACATAACTGTCAGGCTGCCATCTTCGTTCGCAACAAGGTTTGCCATTGACCCACGAATTAGAAAAACTTTCCCCCAACCCTAATAACATGAAAGCCGCAGGAATTAGGGAGCTATGACCATAGATGGATGAAACAACTGCAGACCAAAGGAATTTCATTTCCTCGGTAGTTTTGATATTCACTCCGAATTAAATGGCTTTTAAAATCAATTTTTCGATTCATTTTAGTATAAGAGTAAGCCCCAAAATGAACGATATGCACAATGTACCGGCGCGGGTCCGAACAAAGCACAAAACCCATTTGGCTTGAACAGGCTAAGTTTATTCCCTGATCTCTCTCTTCTCACACCTTACAATTCACTCCTACACTTACACCTAGACCTGTCAAAACTGAATAACAAGACAAAGAGCTATAAACGAAGGAAAACGAAAATAAAGGACAGGAAGCTGAAAACAAGAAACGTACGACTTTCCGGGCTTGTACACGGACCGCATAGTCGAAAACTAAAAACAACAACTAACTGATATAACGATATAACTTTATTTAACGAGGGTAAAGACATTGATTACTGGTCACCCAGTAGTTTTCATAATGGCCCTTCTAACTAACTGCGCAAGCGCAAGAAATCATGACGTAACCGGGCTGTCACACAACGTGACATCTTTACAAACCTAGCGGCGCACTAGTGCCTCTACACACAAACCGTGCATTAAAGATCTATTGCTAGCCTTAAATGAAAACAAATAAAGTTTAAGGAGCAACGTAATTATTCTTACTTATACGAAGTGAGCGCGTGAGTTAAGATTTTGCCTCCTTTTTTTTGGTTCGGGTCACATTTTGTAATGCAAATGTAATTATGCGCATGACTATGGGCTACGTTAATATATCCTTTAATATATCTATAGGTTGGTGTTGGTCTTGCATACGACTCGGTACACGTTATCAAACAAGCGTTAAACAAAGGACCATGTTTATCAATAAATGGATCTGCGTTAACTTATCCAGATAAAAACGCAGTGCTGACTTGTATCAAGAAGGTAAATACTCTACATGATATTCTAAGTATACAAGGCAAATGAAGAGAGAACTTTTAAATTGTATGCATACTAAACTTTATCGAAAGATAGCCATGCTGGCAAATTGCGACATGTTCATTCTCAAATAAAATCATGGAAATTGAAGACTGGCTAATTTGTATGAGTTAATCCGAAATCTGAATGACAAAAACAATTAACATTGCTTAATCCGACAACCTGGGACCCGGATAAGAAGAAGACACCAGTTCAAGTACGTCATGCAGCCAGCGTGCTATATTTTCCGAGAGATATCAAGGGCTGGAACATTCTAACGGAGGAGATTACTAATTCACGTGCTCTAGACTCCTTAACAACGAAGTTATCGAACTATTCTGGAAAATAATTTTAGTCTTTAGAGACAGCCTCTTAACCTTAATTCATGTTCGTTAGGTATCTTAATACCTTTGTTGCTG
>JAEMWC010000168.1:462500-480000 GCA_016490735.1 Pachyseris speciosa | reverse complement strand
CTAAACGGTCCCTACTATACTACTCAAGGGTCTTAAAATTAAACATTATAACCCCATTTTATCACAGGGAGGCAAACTTCTGGTAAATTGTAAATAGTTTCTTTCTAACTCAACGTCGAGTGACACACAAAGGTAACTATAAGACTTTTAACCGAGATGATTTTCAGAAAAATCTGAGTCGAGTTCCTTTTTATGCTGCATACGTTTTCGATAATATGGACGATGTCTACTGGTGCTGGGAGATGTTATACAACCAGGTGTTAGATGACCACGCACCAATGCGATCTTTCAAACGACGATCTTCAGTAGAATCGAAGTTTATCACTCCTGAAATTCGTACAGAAATGGCGCAACGAAATCGGCTAAAGAAAACATTTAATAGATCACGTAATCAGTGTAACTGGGAGAGTTACCGTCTAGTGCGCAACAAAGCAGTTAGCATGAGAAGAAAATCTATACATTTTGAGAAGCTGTGTTCGGAAAAATATGCAGATCAAAAGATGTTTTGGGGCGCCATAAAGCCTTATGTTAATTCCCGAAAGAATGTAGACAACAGCGGAATAACATTAAAGGAGGGTGACAAAATCATCAGGAATCCTCAAGAGGTGGCCGAGACATTAAATAATTTCTTCACAAGCTGTACTCAAAGTACTAAAGAACAAAATCAAAATGATTATCCAGCAGATCTAGATTTATAGCACATATCAAATAACTTAACAAGCAGGCCGAATGTGTCGCTAAGCAACACTAATCCAACAGAAGTTTACGAGGTAATGAGGAAACTTGCTCCAAACAAGGCTACTGGATGCGATGGGATCCCTCCACTAGCAGTTAAAGAATCGATGGATGTCTTATGTTATCGTCTTAGTACACTGATAAATCCTGTTTTAACTTCAACTAAGATACCACAACAGTGGAAACTTGACGAGGTCACTCCAGTTCTCAAAAAAGACTACAGCCTATTAAAAACCAACTATCGGCCGATAACGATTCTACCAGCTTTCTCGAAGGTTTTCGAAAAAATTGTTCATTGCCGAATTAGCCCGTATTTTGAAGAAATTTATCACAAATATGTGTTTGCTCATAGGAAATATCACGGCTGCGACTCAATACTTCTTAGTCTAACCGAACAATGGAATAATAATAATAATAATAATAATAATAATAAGGAATTTGTATAGCGCTAAAACTATAAACGATATTCAGAAGCACTTTACATAAGTTAAAGTTCTATACCAATTTAAAATTAAAATATTGAAAGGCACTAAACATTAAAACTATTGAAACAGACTAAAAGCTTTCCTAAATAAAAATGGTTTTAGTTGCTTTTTAAAAATGGCGAGACTACTACTTGTTCTTATAGCTAATGGCGGCGAGTTCCATAAAACAGGTGCAGCATGAGCAAAGGCCCGATTCCCAAGTGAAGAGCAGTTAGCTTTTGGCACGAACAGAAGAGATTGTGCAGACGAGCGAAGAGCATAATTAGTAGCTGGTTTCAGGGACAAAAGATCTTTAATGTAGGGAGGACTTTGGTTGCCTAATGACTTGTAGACAAGGAGGAGCAATTTAAACTGAACTCTGAACGTTACTGGGAGCCAATGTAGGTCGATAAGTGCGGATGTGATATGATCAAACTTCGCAATTTGAAAAATGACTCTAGCTGCAGCATTCTGAACTTTCTGTAAACGATCGAGTTGATAGTTAGGTAGACTAAAAAGAAGTGCGTTACAGTAATAAAGGTGTGAGGATACAAAGGCATGGACTAGTGTCTTTGTCGATTGAACGGTAAGGAATTTTCTGATCTGTCTTATGTTGTATAATCCCCGAAAAGCCTTGCTACAAATCTTGTCTATATGAACATTCATTCGCATATGAACATCGAACCAGGAGCCAAGGTTCCGGACGCTTTCTAAAGGTTTAATGAGGGTGTCACCAATGATAATAGTTTCAATAGATGTTTTTTCAAGTTGTTGACGGGTACCAATAATTAAACTCGGTTTTATAAACGATTAGCAATAAACCAAGAACGAACATCAGCAATGCACTTCTCAATCACAGAGACAGCGTTAATTTTGGAATGGATAGAGCAGGGTCGGAAGGAGAGGTAAATCTGGGTGTAATCAGCATAAACATGGATGGAAGGGAGGTGCTGAGAAATAATGTTACACAGGCGCGAGACGTAGAGAGTGAATAAGATAGGCCCCATACAGCTGCCCTGGGGGACTCCACAGTTCAGATTAAAGTCGTCAGACGTCTTTTCACCAACAAGTATACGTTGTTTTCGACCGGACAGAAGTGAGTCGAACCAATTTAAAGCAGTCCCGACGACTCCAAAATCCTGTTGCAAGATATTAAGAAGAATAGAATGTTCAATGGTATCAAAAGCAGCACTAAGGTCCAAGAGTACGAGAAGAGTCACTTCCTTATTATCCATACTCATTAAGATGTCGTTTTGAACCTTTAATAGAGCAGTCTCCGTCGAGTGATACTTAGGGAAGCCGGACTGGAATTTAGGAAGATGGTTTTTTTTTTCACAGTGGACAAGAAGTTGTTGAAGTGCAGCCTTTTCCATTACCTTGGAAATGAATGGAAGATTGCTGATTGGACGGAAAGTTTTGTAGACCAAATCAAATCCAGGTTTTTTCAATAGAGGAGTGACAACGGCGGTTCTCCAGTTTTCTGGAACGCGACCACTGAGAAGAGAGAGGTTAACCATCTCAGTGATAGAGGGCGCTAATACATCAAGACAGGACTTCAATAGCCATGTAGGAACAGGATCCAGCCGACAAGAGGCATTGGAGGATTCTCGAACAATCTTAGACGCTTCTTCTATGGATAGCGCGGAAAAATTCTCCAGATTCTCCATAGGAGTAACAGGAACGAGTCGAGGTTCTTGAACTTGAAACTTGTCAAGATTTTCCTTTATGATTTCAATATTTTTGAGAAAGAAGGTGCCAAATTCGTTTACTAGATTTGTGGGGTCAGTGTGCTCTGGAAGAGCCGTCTCAAGTGGTTCCCGGCACAAAGAATTAACCACACGAAATAACTTGCGAGAGTCACCCGCACACTGATCAATTAGGTTTGAATAATAATTCACACGTGCAGATTTAAGAAATGCAGAGTATTAATTAGGAACTTTATGGTAATTATTCCAGTCACCAGGGAGGTTAGTTTTCACGGCTCTCTTTTCAAGGTGACGACGTTTACGCTTGAGTTGTTTAATGTCATCATTAAGCCATGGGACCTTTGGACGATTAATCATAGTCCTTTTGTAAGCGGGGCAAACTTATCCAGTATGTCAGTAAGGGTCTTATTAAAGCAGTCGGAGAGTGCATCAATGTTGTCCCAGGGTACGCTTGCACAAAGCATAGAAGAGGCAATATCAGCTGACAACGCGGCAATATCAATATTTTTGATTTTACGAAAAGTCAGTACTTTGCATGACAAAGCTGGTGGTGAGAAACTAATAGGACACTGAATAATAAAATGATCGGAGATGGGAAAAGTAGTTTTAGGGGAAGCAAGAACAATATATACCTCTTACTAACCGAGTTCGAGTTCCGTACTGCGCGAAGCGCGCTGGCCATAAATTAATGGGAAAAAACGAGGATCCGTAACTTACAGTACGGACCGAGAAAACGAGGTTAGTAACATATTTATTATATCTCTGAGGTTAATCCGGCGCGCGGGAAAGAAAACTAGTTGTAGTCAAGCGGGCCGTACTGTAGAATAGGGCCCGCAAAATTGACCTATCACAGCGCGAGTACTAAGTGAAAGATATAATAAATAAATAAATAAATAAATAAATAAATATATATATGATGAAGACCACTTTATGTGGTCGAAATATAGGTGTGGAACATAACATGTGGGTTATCTTCATTTGTGATAGTGTATATATATATATATATATATATATATATATATATATATATATATATATATATTAAACCAATTGTATCTTGACACGTCACGCTAGAAGGTATTGTTCCTACTTTCCAAATGTGTATATCTTGTATGTATTCGTTATTCTCGGGCAGTTGCCTGATGATTGTTTCGAGAGAAGCATGAAACTCGGAGTAGCAAATATATGTGTTTGATCTAGTCCGTCTCCACATACTTTCTTTCTATATAAATAAATAAAATAAATACATACATACATACATACATACATACATACATACATACATACATACATACATACATACATACATACATATATATATATATATATATATATATATATATATATATATATATATATATATATATATATCGTCTGACAAACGAGTAATAATTAAATCCAAGGTATGACCGATAAATGGGTCGGGCCCGAAACGTGTTGCGAAAGACTGAACGTTTCCAGTAAATCCATAAATTTCTTGGTGTCACTGTCACGGAGGTCATCTAAATGAGGTTGAAGTTTCCAGAGATAACAAGGGCCTTGGGGCACATAATGCCTTGGGGCATTTTCAACGAAAGCTCAATGATGCGCTCGATCTTATTCCTGACAGATCTTGAATTGAAGACCGCAAAGGTTAGGAAAATTGAACGCGGATTGACGAAAGAATTTGTATGAAGTGAGGAGTTCGTCGAAGTAACGTTAGAAGACCAACAGGGCGGTGTTTTGTTTTTAGAGATAAGTCTTCGCCTACTGAGGAACTTTGTAAGCGTATCGGTCTCTCAAGCCTTCGTGAACAGCGATTAGCGAAAATATTGTCCACTGTTTTCAAGATATTAGCCAGCGATTCAGGACCTACAAGCTTACGTGATCTTATAACAGTAACGTGCTCCACTTATAACCTTAGGGGCACCACAATACTGGACCTTCCAAAACTAAAATCAACAACTTTCGGTTTAAGATCATGGAGATACGCTGCATCGAAATTGTGGAACGCTTTACCGGACAAGTCTCGAAAGATACAAACATACACTACTTTTAAAAAACTACTTTAAAACATTAGATTTCACGGGACTCTGAGTGCGATGAGGATCTTTCCTTAATTATATTTACTGCTTTTAATGATCATATTTTTTATACATTTTACTTAGTTACAACACTGTTAAATTCTTATATTTTAATATTAGATAGTTCTTATCTTAGTTTATTCAAACTTATACACCTTTAAAAGGCTTTCATAATTTTTTTCTCTTTATATTTCGTGGCGTACCTGTAAACTAGCTTTTTAGCCAAGTGTACTGACCACGTTAAATATATTGATTGATTGATTGATATTCAATTCAGAAAACTAAAATGCATGTATTTTAACAAGAACGCCAGATGTCTTAATGGTTATGATATCCATATTGCTGATATTTACGACACCTTAAATATAGTTGAAATACTCCTTCTCTATTCCCAAGCGTGCTGATGTTGCTGTCGCTGCTCTCACCGTCACCGAACGTCGTGAGAAGGTTGTGGACTTCACTGCTCCTTACATGTTTTATACGAAAGAGATGCTGCTCAAAAAGGTGTCTTCAGATGCATCCGTCCACCTCCTGCAGTTTTCGAACCCATTTCACAGAAACGTTTGGTTGGCTACACTCGCCAGCCTGGTGATCATTTCTGTCGCTGTGTTTGTAGTCAACTATTTCAGTCCTTATGGATATAAAGCCGAGGATGGAACAGGGACGGCGGCCGAATTCAGCTTCTTCAACAGTGTTTGGTTTGCTTTGGCTTGTATGCTGCAGCAGGGAGGCGATAACACACCCAGGAGCTTGTCAGGTAAGGCCGGACAGCCATTTTGTTAGCCTTTTTTTTTTAAACGAGACATATTTTTCCTTTTTTTTTTCCCTAAACCTGAGATGTGACGTTGTTCTCTTCAATGCCAAACCAAACCCTCAAAATTGGGTGATAACATCACGAAACTTGGAAATTACGAAATTATACTCTGCAGAGTTGGTATCTTGGACACGCAGTTTCCATTTCCCCAAACTTGTAAAGATCAGTCATATCAGTCAACTTTATAATTACGATCCGTGGAAAATTTACCTTGCAAACTTTGTCAGTAATACCTGAAAAAATTTGAAAAGACTTGATTCCATCCTAACTCCTTTTCACCTTTAGCAGAAGTATGCTGAGGCTAACAGGCATTGCTGTTGCTTCGGTAACAAACTGAGGCTTTTGCGAAGACAGATAGTGACTGATGACGACTTGTTACACATTTTACATTTTTACGTTGTTTCATTATTATATCAATTTAGGTCGCGTTCTTACTGGATGTTACTGGTTCTGCATTCTTATCTGGGTCTCATCATATACTGCAAACCTGGCAGCTTTCTTTACCGTGAAAAATACTGAGCTCCCAATAAATAACCTTGATGACATCTTAAAATCATCCTACAAAGTGACAATCATTAAATCAGGAAGCACCTATGAGTTCTTCAAGTCCAGCCAGCATGAGAAACACCAGAAGATTTGGCAAAGAATTCAAACATTTGATGGCTTCGTCAAAAATACAGCAGAAGGAATAAACAGGGTCCGAGAAAATCACAAGATGGTATTCATCACTGATGGGCCGACTCTCCGACATGTTGCTAACAAGTTACCTTGTGATCTTACTACAGGTAGATTATTAATATTTTTTTAAGTTACCAGCTCATCGACAGATGCAACCCTAGAAGCGCGATAATACTAAAAACGGTTTCGTCAAGAAGAGAGAGAGAGAGAGAGAGAGAGAGAGAGAGAGAGAGAGAGAGAGAGAGAGAGAGAGAGAGAGAGAGAGAGAGAGAGAGAGAGAGAGAGACAGCTACTCAAGAATGTTTTATGGAGGGGCAGTTTTTATCATACACTACTTACTTACATGCAAATGGTTGTTACTGTCTTTAAGTCAAATAATACTACAGTTACGTCTAATGATAACGAGAAAATAATCTTTCTTATTTATAAGCGCACTTTATACGGAACCTATTCTACCACAAACCCATTTTAACGGTCCCCTGTCACATCATGATGTTACCTATAATGTACGTGGCTTTATTTAATCCATGAAAACGTGTCATTCCTTGTTCCAGTGCCAGGACTAAACACGGCCTATGGACTTGCCTTCGCTTTTCAACCAAATGATCCAGATGTTGTGGAATTTACGTTAAATATTCTTCGCCTGCATGAAAATGCCTTTCTTGACAGTCTTGGGCGCAAATGGTGGGACAGTAAGAATGAATGTCCTCAGGAAAAAGAATCTTGTAAGCAACTATACCAAGAGTTGAAGTTTGTTTTGTCAGACATGTTTTTTTTTTAAACTTTCAAACTTCATGTCTTCCATTGTTGTCTCGTCAACGCATCGACCTGCGGAGTATGCTGGGTGTGTATGTTGTGATGGGTGCAGGAATTGTAGCATCATTCCTGGTGCTAATGGCAGAGATACTGTGGAAAAGGAAAGAGAATCGCGGCCTAACAGGCATGTTTCGAAGGTTTGTGATCTGGCACAACATTACGAACGGTGCCTCCTGTAAGACAGAATTACTTTTTACCGTTAGTATATTTATATTGGAAGGAAGGTCTTAGCAGGGACTGCACGAATTTAAGGAAAAAAACCTGGTTGTACGCACACATTTTAAAAATATAATAAGGCAACTTAAAACAAACAAACAAACAAACAAACAAACAAACAGTTATGTGGAACTCTATGGCATTTTTAAGTGAAGCTTTATCCTTATCCAAGTCATGCCGGCGATCTTTGCATGCATCTGCCAGCCGGCTGTATGGAATAATGTTTAATTTTTCTATGATTTTTCTATCCAGGATAAAAGCTCGCACAGTGGAAACTCAACCAGGGGAGAAATCACCAATGGATATCATAACTTCGCAGGAAACTTGAAAGAACCTGATATATGTCAACTTTGAAACATTCGTAACGCCTACAATCACACGTGTGTGCATAATTAAGTCCAACCCTAGAGAATTAGAAGCATTGCCACTTAGATGTACGTCGACTTTCATATATGACACTTACTTATAACTACCGGAAACGGGCATAAAACGGGGCTAGTAGAGGTTGCTCTAAAACACAAAGATCATTCCACTAGACAATAGGCATTCTTTTCATATTTCAATTTAATAGCGTAATAAGAATAGAACGAAAGGGTGACAGGAATAATTGAAAGGGAAACAAGGATGACCCGTAAAAGAGTAAAAGTAAGTCTGATAATAATATATAATAATAATAATAATAATAATAATAATAATAATTTATTACTTATATAGCGCCATTTACAAATACAGATCAATGGCGCTTTACAATTTTTAAATCACATCTACTCTAATAAATAAATCAAATCAAATGTTGGTTTGGGGGAGAGGGGAAAACCGGAGGTCCCGGAGAAAAACCTCTCGGAGCAAATTAGAGAACCAACAAACTCAGCCCACTTATGACACCGAGTCCGGGAATCGAACCCGGGACATATTGGTGGAAGGCGAGCGCTCTCACCACGCATGTATCCACGCAATATGCATGTAAATTGTGATTTACAACATGCATAAATAACATCTAGATCATCTCATTATTTTAAATAAAAATTACCGGGTAAATTTTCCTAGAAATTATTATAGTGTAGAAAACCAATTTAACTTTTACAGGAGCAACACATAAAAAGTAAGGGAAGATCACGTCAATGTCATGTAAATCGTAAAAAAGGGAAATCGGTCAATAAGGGAAATTTCAATACGAATGATCTAAATTGACAAAGGGAGACAAGATTAGTTGACATATGATAGGACTTAAGAAAAAGACCAAGTTTCTCTCTATAGCACTGCAGCCTTAAGTATTAAAACCTGAATAGTTAATTGGTAATTTTTAAATGCAGCTTTAAATGGTTTCGATATTTTATAAACGTCGGTAAGACACTAATCAGTGAGGTGAATTCCCAACCGAACCCACACGAATGAATAAACCAGCGCGGAAAAAGACTGAAAAATGATGAAACGACTGAAAAACCTAACAGCCAAAGAACAATGCGAACAAAACAAATGAACGACCGACCGAATGAGTCGCTAGACGGCCGAGCGAATGAAATGATCGACAGGGACAACGAACCGAAAGCCGGACAGCCATCCATACAAGGATCAGCCGCCCAGACAAAACATGCGAATTGGGAGCGTGCAAGAGATCAGCTCAAATTAGGTGACGATATCATTCTAGCGCTTGATGTTACCTAGAAATTTCTCATAGTAGAAGATTTAATAAAATAAACTTGGTAGAAATGTCTGATAACAGTTTATTTATAGGAACTGAACGTAGCGTCAATTGACTCCGTAAAGGTGTTGTTTTCCTATATATCTCCTCCTCAACGTGAGATTCAGGAAACAAAAGGTACCATAGTTGACAAGTGAGGCAAAACAATTAATGAAAGAAAGAGATAACTTCCACAGACTTGCGTTGAAGACTAAAGCCCCGGCTAAACGATCAAACATTTTCATCCAACATCGTGTTGGAGGAGCATGTTTGACCGTTTAGCCCCCTCTCTTAAGGGGGGACTAACTTAACTACAGACTTAGCGTTGTTGCCAAGGGATTTTTAAGGATTGTATTTGTAAAACACGGCTTTTCGGTGTATTTGCCACTATATTGGTGAGACGTGCGAAGAGTTGAACATGTAAAATTTATAAATTGCTATTGCGCATGCGTAACTTGCCCCAGGCCCCAACTGCGCCTTAGAGAGAAAAATCCCTAAAACTTGGAGAAAATTATGTGAAGTTGCGATTTTTGCCAATCGGAGATATTCCAGCCTTCTTTACAAGCCTACGTAAGCAATTGTTGTTAACGTACATAACTACAATGATAATGACGAAATGGTATGAATTTGCGTGCTTATGACGTCACAAAATAGCGAATTTCCAAAAATCGATACGTAGAGTTTTGCACCTTGGCGATCGTTAACCATTGGCACCATTTTCGATATCCAGCGTACGCCACTCGAGTTTTAGGCCTTTTTTCTGTTCTGGTCACGTGACTTACCAAATATGGTTGTGACTCGAAAATCTTGTAAACCTTTTTGATTGTAAAAACATAGCCAGACAGCTTCCCTGTGCAAGTTAGGGTTTCCAAGATATGAGGGTTGGGAACTTTCCATAGCAACAATGTTACCTCATTTTGTAGTTAAATTAGTCCCCCCTTGACATTGCCTTTAAGGAAGGTGCCTCCTATTGCTAGTGCGCATTCGTTCTGCGCACCACGCAACCATCTTATGTTGCGCGATTACTCGCGCGATTTCCTCAGAAGATTGTTTGTTTTGATGGTTATCGTATTTTTTTGTAAGCTCTTGATTTAGCGGATAGTTTTACAGGATTGGCAACAGGCTGTCTACACCAAAAACCCGTAAACTAAAGCGTTATTGTGCTGAATCACGCTGGGAAAAGCAATTGAAGTGAAGTGGCATATAATGTAAGACTTAAGCTTAATCAAAACATATCGCTGTATAAACTGATTCAAGGGAATCGCTTAAAAAGTCATGTGCTACACATATCGGTTTAATACACAACAAATCCGTTTCGGTTTTATTCTTTTATTTTATTGCTGTTTCAACAATAATAAAAAGAAAGATGTTTTCATCGAACGTAAGATATAACATAACGCGATGTCTTACCTTCGTAACTGATGAAAAGCTTGAAGTTAATTGGCCTGGATAACGGACTGCGAAAATCAGAAGCAAGGAATCACGAATACTGGCTCTCAAACTGCGTAGTTTTTATGCATTTCAAAACTCCTTCCAGAAAGATAATACAACCGCAAGAAACAACTGCGAAAGTAATTGACAAAACTACAAAACGTGATCTTACGTACGTGTTTGTCTTCCACTTAGCCAGAGCCTAAAAGGGCAAGTTATACTGGAAAAAAGCTTTGAAATTTACGCAAAATGCACATCTCAAAACGTCTTCGAATTTGCTCTTAGCATTCAAAGCCATCTTCATTGAAAGAATGCCCTCTAATTCCCGAAGAATCAAGAAAACCTTTTGTTCCAGCGTGTGTCGCCATAACGGATATCCCAGCATGCCCAAGGAAAAGACATGCAAATATTTCACTTACTAGGCAGGGGGTAGAGCAAAAACTGTCTCAAGCCCCCAAAACAGCGCCTTAAAAGTAGAAAATAACCAATTTAGCTCTAAAAAACGCATGGTGACCCCCACTTTTTACCTCACAAAACGAAAGTGGTAAGCCTACTCAACATATGGTAAATTTTTCGTAGTTCGCAAAATATATTTAGCCTGTGTTTTTGCTCAACTAAAAGGGAGCAGTCAGGGCCAAAAATGCCTCCAATGCAATGATTTTGTAATAAATACCACATAAAAAGTAGTTTTTATATCACCAGTTGTTATGTGTTTCAAAGCTTGTGGTTTGTTTTTTGCTTGGTGTATGTAAACAGGAATTCTAAGGAAATGTTCAGAGAAATATTTCTTCTTTTATTTTTTGCGAAAAAAATACTAAGTCTCTATTTTTCGCAGCTTTGGACTTAATTATCTCTGAAAAATGCATGGTTACCCTAATTTTCTTTTCAATTTTTGTTAGCCCTTACCAACATCTACATTTTAGCAGAGTGATAATCCGCGAAAAAATATCTTCGTATTAGGAGGCACCGTCCTTAAATGGCTTTCCATGTTTAATCTAGACATTTTCATCCAACATTTCGCGTTACGAACAGCTGTTTGATCGTTTAGCCACCCCAACCAAGAAAGCGAACACAGCCCGGTACAAAGCAACCAAATGAACCGCATAACGTCGAAATTATTTTAGCGCTAATACGCAGAAATTGTTATGTGTAGTCGCTTTTCTTGTGTTTGGTCAAACATCGTTTGTCCGTTTAGCCACCTAACGTTATGTTTGGCAAACGCGAGGATGGATGAAAATGTTTGATCGTTTAACCGGGGCTTAACAATGAATGTGGTGACTCTGAAGCTCAGAAAAGAGAAACAGTGATACTTTTGTAATTAGTTTCGAGAGACAAAAGAAGATTCCCGTGGGACCTGACAAAACTTAAAACAACTGCTTGGTACCGACTCGAAAAGTGCAGGGGCTGTCACGTGCACCGCGAATGAAACGAAAGACAAGTGCAGCTTTCAATCGCTGTTTTGTCTCTTGGGCGGGGAACCTAAGGAGAATTATTTTAGAAATGGTTAAAAAAAAAAAAGAAAAAAAGTTAGACTTCGAGCTATCACCGTATCGGAGGTATTAAAGAAGGCTACAGGAATTTCATCTCGTTTACTTATAGGCGGAGCCGATGCCGTGGTTTCACCATTGTCTGTCACCTTTAATCTCACTATCCAACAAAATGTAATCTCTGCGGAATGGAAGAAAGCGAAGGTGACCACTCTACTCAAGTCAGGTGCAAAGGACGACCCCAAAAATTATCGCCCCATATCTGTACTCTCTGAACTCTTTGAAAGGTTAATACACAGGCAACTCGCCGGTTATCTAAACGAACATGACTTGCTACGTAAGTTACAATCCGGTCTTAGGGCCTGTTTATAGCCCGATTAGGCGGGCTCGCCCGCCTTACCGGGCTGACTCGGTTTATGCCTTATTACCTCTTAAAAAATGCATTAATAATTCATTTAGGAAATACAATAGAAATTAATTTTTAATGAGTGTCTTTATATCTGGTAAAGACACGGCTAAATTTTACATCCGATTTTCTACGCCAAAATAACCCAAAATCTAAATTTTAGTGTAAGAATGGGTAGATGTACAGCAAAGCTTTTTAAGCCGTTCAATAAATTCGCAATTCGTGCGCCTCGTGTTTTAAACTTGATAAAACACTCCTGCTCCTTGTTTTGTTGGTACTTAAACCTAGTAGGGGACTTATGTCCTATTGTTTTTGCACCGGTACTGCTTGTACAAATCCTTAAATAAATAAATAAATAAATAAATAAATAAATAAATAAATAAATAAATAAATAAATAAATAAATAAATAACTTAAACATTGCATAAAATTTTCGCTGCGTTTATATGAGAAGTCGGGCTGGCCCGTCTGCCGAGATCTCAGCTTCGTGAGCCGAAACATGAAGGTAAACTATCTACACTTTTCAATACCTTAATTATTCCTTTATTTGATTGTTGTAATATCGCTTGAATCAGCCGGTTGCAACAAGACCAGGGTAGACTACAGCGCTTACATCATAGATCTGCCTCTATAATTACGTGTTACACACGCTCCTCTGAAGCAATAAATCATTTATGTTGGTCGAGTCTTTCGTTCTTGCCAGTAGGCTAAGCTTGTTTTTCTCTTTCTGAATTCCTTACCTCCTAGTTATTTTTAGTATAATTTTTGTATATTAGATTTTTTAACATTCATAGCTATCCCACAAGGCAGAACAGTAGTTGTTATTTCCTACGGTGAAATCAAAATTTGGGTAAAGCGGAGCAAACATTTTTAATGCAGCTGCCCACCTACATAATGAAAGCCGAAGATATACAGACTTTCTGCCGCGTCTCAAAAGAGTATTTCTTATAGTTGTTAGAGGCTTATCTTAGTAATTTAGTATTTTTATTAGATTTTAACGTAGTATCAGTGTTTAACGTATAGCGTGAACTTTTAATCTTTGTTCATAAACTGTATTGTTTATTGTAATTTATACTGGCCATCTATGGATACCAGTCTTTGAGCTAAACGGGCTACCCTCTTTAAATAAAGCTTTACTTTACTAACTGGACAATTAAACCCTTACTAAATCCCTCGGTTAACTTCGATCTCGGGAAAGTTCCTTGGCAGTGAACGAAGTCCGTAAACGAATTTGCTATATTTGACAGAAACAAAGTAGTTTGCACTGTTATGCAAATATCTTGAAATCCATTTTCTCTCAGAGAATAGACAATTTTCATTTATTCATTCGACTTTATTAGACATTCATAGGTTTCAAGTACCCCCAACGTTCACCATAGTTGAACACGAAATGCGGTGTTGTGTTCTATGAACTCTGAGGAGTTAAGCGCATGAAACAAGTTAAGGCAAACTTTGTGGAACTATTTAACAAAGCGAGGCGAATTCTATATTTTTGTCCAAGGAGGCGATAATTTGAAGATCAACAATTCTAACTGTGAGAACGACATAATGTCGCAAAAACGTTTGTATTAAAAATATAAAATCGAATCAAATAATGCATTGCTTCTTGCAATTTGTGTTTTTCAATTAGGTCATCCTGTTTCTTTAATGATTTCTTTGCTTTTTGTTTCAGCGGTCCAAGATGAATAGAATCTTTTTCATCCCGTACATATTTCTAATATCATGCCTGCAGAAGGTGTATTCGCGAAATAGAATATTTGTATGCGGTAAGTCGATACCGGGTTGTAGACACGATATCTTCTTAAGCCTCGCCCAGACACTTATAAACTGGGCAAAAAATTCGTTCAGATTGCTGCAGTTAATATACATACTAAGTTACTGAAATCATTGCAGTCTGCCGGCCTCAGGAATTCATGTCTTATGGTAAGGTTCCTCTGAACCGATTCGTTCAACTAATCGTAAACAGTGTAAGACACCGACAATGAGTATAATAAAATCAACGAGTCACCCAAAAGTCAATCATTCTTTATCATTGCAGGTGTCATTGGGGCTAAGATCGCAGAATACGAGGCTATGAATGCCGCTCTGAACAACATTTCCAACGGGAACAATGTTTCAATAATCTTGCAAAAGTTTAACTTATCTGAAAATAGAGACCAGCTCAATCAAGGTAAGATATGAAACAAATATCGAATTCGATTCAAATTAACCCAACTTACTTTATAAATAATTTAATGCCCTTTCCTTGAATTGTTGTATCTAGGGTAGCATTGTCGCAAATCACCTGATAGAAGGAGACTAGACTGCATGCGAGAAAATTAATGTTTAAATTTCAATTTATTGTTTTTGTCGCTCACTGCTGAATTTGTACAGGTAATCACATGATTCCGACTGCAAATTGGATTAAATGAGCACCAGTAAAATCCTCAGAGGCTAAACAAATTTCAAAAGCCTTGGTGCGAGTGAAATTTGTGGTCTTTGAAAATTTTAAAAGTGCTAATTTATTCCAAATTGCAAGAGAAAAACATGTGATTACTTATTAATAATGTTCCAACGAGCTTTCGCTTATTTCACGTCTCTTTGTTTACGAACTGTTCTGTAGAAATATCATCGAGAACTTTGTTCTGTGCCTCCAGTACATACCGAAACGTTCCTCTAAACCCCCCCCCCCCAAAACGTTACCGATGGACGGGATTCGATGACTCCGCACGCGTATTAATCTTCAAAAACAACAATAAAAAAACTGTGCATGCCTTCTGGAAACCTACAGGCGCATGCGTTACTCAATCCCACCCTCCCACCCCCCTTTAATAAGCACTGTCCTCAGAGCCTTAAAGGTAAAATCTTTATTTAAACACGGTATTTCCTTCAGGTTTTACAATATTTAATTAAATAAATCTCGCCTTATGATGTACCCAGGGTACATCGGACGAGTGGAGATCGCAGGTTACTCGCTCGTTTTGGCGAGTAGAATTTTCATATTCAGGGAAACAAAACTGTAACTGAATGTTTTTGACAAAATATAATCTAAACGTAAACATACCGGTACTTTTTTAACATCTGAAACCTGACACGCATGCAAACTTTCTGCTTCGTAAATAAGAAATGTCTTCTGATCAAGTAATAATTACATGAAGTATCTACTAGTAGTCGTGTTACCGCTGGTTATAAACATACTACGCCGCTGAGAACAAAACCTGATACGTGATACGATAGAAATGGAAGATACTGCCGGCACTTCTGATCCAGCAGCCCAGCAGCCCAGCAGCCCAGCAGGACATGCTTGAAGGAGACGACGAAGAAGAAGAAGCTGAGGAAGTGATGTTCAATGAGAAGCAGGGAGAAGATGTTGGAGACGACGACGAGGGAGTGTTCTCTGAATATGAGTCAGATGCCGAGATGACAGAAGAAATGGTTTTAGGAAAACTAGATTAGCTGTAATAGGTATATAATCTTTAAGCTACAGTGCAGATAAACAACATGAACAAATAAAAACGGCAACTGCCAAGTTGTTTACTTTGCTTTATTTGGTTTGATCAGATCGACGTAATTTGGCGAGTGAAAATGTGTTCGGGCGAGTACAATCTGCATGTCACTCGCCCATTTGGCGAGTGCTCGAAAAATTTAGTTTCCAACCATGTGTACCGAAACAAACTACAACTAACAATACTGTCGACCCACCTGCTTCAATAGTACACAGTTTCTGTGCCCCTGCGCACGAGCACTACTCAATGTGACCTACTACACGGAAATTGAAAAAAATTTTCTCGCAGTCTTTCCTCAGTCAAACACTAAGGGTTTAGTTTAAATGTCATTTGACCTACTCAGTTAACGCAGAATGTCTCCGTGACTTTTTAAGGGACTCAATTAGTTTTCCACATGGTGACCCATTCACCAAAACGGTTTTGGGGCCCTCACTCTTCTCTTCTTTATCGGCCCCTCTGTCACTGTCTCCGTAAATTGGACCTCTTCCTTGGACACGTCCGCACCACCGTCCCTATTAGGTTCTTTAGCAACACCATCAGCAACACCATCAGCAACACCTGCAGTGTTCGACAAACAATCCTCTTGCTTCGGCTGGCCACCAATCCTATTGCTTGCTACTTTCTCCCCTGAGAATTCCGAATCTCCTCGCTCGCCAGCGGTTGAAGATGGGGTTCAGTGCCATCATCGACAACGATCCGCCTTAGAACATCTTGCGAGATGTTAGGGTCATTCGGAGGAGCGGGAGCACGAAGTGATAAGCAATTCCTAAGAGATGGTTTCAGATCCGGCCTCATCCGATCTGAATGTACTACCCTGGGCCTGGCCCATGGCTCTCTGTGACTTTTGTATACGATAAACTTGATGCAACCACATGCTGCCATCCACGTGGAAGGGTTCCCCGGCCATGTTCTTGTCATAATGTCGCTTCTGTCAAACTTTAGTGTTTGTCGCGCACACTGCCTAGTGAGAAGCACTGGTGCAAGGCTTGTGCGTTATCTGTGACTAGTTCTGAAGAACCGGGTGTAACTCAGTTACTTCTTCCGATCGCACTTCGATTTCTCTTCCTAACATCAGTTCAGCATCTCGATCAGCGTGCGGTTGTATCTTTCAACTTGCCCATCTGATTGTGGATTTAGGTGGATGAGTTATTGAAGTCTTTTCAAACCTCCACATTTCTGTAAAAATTGATAATTAATTTATATTACTGTATGTGTGAAAATAAAGAAACCTTTAAAACCTTTTATTTATTTATTTATTTATTTATTTATTCTTTGAATGTAGATGAGCTGTTCGAGTCTTTTCAATGTCTAGTAGTTTACAAACCTCTCACATGACCTTCCATTTGACATTAATCCCCTGATCACTATGGAGCTGGGTTGGAACGCCAAAACGACAAACAAATTTTACACCAACTTCTCTGCAACCGTTTCTGCATTCCGGTCTGGAATAGCATAAGCCTCTGTCCATTTAGTGAAGTAATCGCTCACAACAAGGACGTACCGGTTGCCACTGGGGCTA
>JAEMWC010000168.1:450000-455000 GCA_016490735.1 Pachyseris speciosa | reverse complement strand
GTGGTTTAGAATACTAGCATTAACCTTTTTGGTAAATCGATTAGAGCGCACGAATTAGCCGACCTTGTGCTTTCAGTGGTTTCTTGATAAAGTGTGACTGCTCTCAACTAAAACAAAGTGTCACCAGGCATAATAAAAGCCCACACAAAATTAAAATTATGTTCCACCCTCAATAGACCTTCGGCCTATTTCGTGTATTCAAACTTGAACTGCGGTGAGCGTACCGTGAAGGCTTGTGCAGGGAAATTCATTCATTCATTGTTTATTTGCCATATCACTCATCTTACAAAAAAGGTACAATATACTGAACATTAAAGGGAATAGATGGCGAGGAAACCAGAAAGAAACCATCGGGTTTACAGAGAATGCGGTTTCCTCAACAGGTCGTTATCGAGTTTAATAAAAAGTATTGGCATTGTCGAGTATTTTTAATGATGTTCTACCGCAAGCACCTCAACTGGAAATACGTGGAATGTGGCCCATTTAAAACCACTCTGCTGCCTCCCTTTGTTATCCGTAGGTTAGTCTGGATGGCGTCACAGGACCTGTGCAGTTTGATGCGGATGGTACACGAAAGGGAATTGAACTGGAAATTTTAAACCTTCAAAACAGCACCTTCAAGAAAGTAGGTACTTAAGAAACGAGTTCACTGCAAAGTCATGGCTCTGTCTTTCTGCATATTGAATTTCTGACACTTTATTTGCCTCCATTAAACTGTGGCGTTGGACGTTGGACATCAAAATGTTTGTCTTATTATATATTCAGATAGGTAAATGGAATTCAACTAAGCGCGTCGCGATGCTAGAGGAATTTTCAAGCAATTTGGGGACGCAGTCTTACAGAGGAACTCTGGCAGGAAGAAAGCTAAGGATAGTCGTCGCTGAGGTAGCATAAACATTTCCACTGATTGCCTCACAAGAAAACTGGCTGTTCTTTATAATAACAATAATAATTATGATACAGCAACAAGAACAACAACAACAATAACAATAATAATAATAATAATAGTAATAATAATAGTAATAATAATAATAATAATAATAATAATAATAATAGATGTCGTGCTAATTGTCCTCGCAAACTAAAGCAAGGACGTAGCTCAACAAGGTGGAGCCTAAAGCATACAAGGCGCATCTGGCAGCCGCTATGTAGTGCGGTCTAGTTGTCCAGTTTTCTTAATAGCACTTCCTTGTTATTTGTTACGTATATTGTTCTGCACGTCACTTCACTGTCTTTTGTCTTTTTCACGGCGACAAATCAGAATGCCCCGTTTGTGGTTAAAGAACAGCACGAGGGTTCTACCTCCTTGTATCAAGGCTACTGTATTGATCTGCTGAATGAACTGGCAAGAAATCTCCAGTTCACATATGAGATTTACACCTCCCAGATGGGAATTACGGCGCTGAAACGGGAAATGGAACATGGAATGGTATGATTGGAGAGCTGTTGAATAAGGTTCGCTATCACGTTTTATTTTGTGACTAAAGGTACTATACTGCAAGGATACGGCCTCCCAGTAAGCTCAGATGTTAAGGGCATCCGACTGATGAGCGTTGGGTTCAAAACCCCGACCAGGCAACAAACCAGGGTCTTAAAATACGTAGTAAGATTATACTGCTTCAGATAAGGGTGAACGCGTCAGTGGATTGGCTAGTTGTCTCCTCATATACATGCAGAAGTAGAATGCAGAAGTAGAATTTTAGTCTGTCCTACTAGACATACGGGTTCAGTGGAAGCTGAACGAAGGAAAAACAACTTGTCCACGTAAAAGCCCTAGCTGGTTACTGAAACCAGTGGTTACATGACTGTTGGACATGTGCTCCGCCAAGCGCCGAGCGGCGCCAAGCGCCGAGCGGCGTGAATGCGATTCTATTGCTGGTAATGCATCAGTTCAAGTTAAGACCCTATTCACATTCAAAAAAATCTATTACATGTAGTGTATTACAAGGAGTCAACGCTTTCTACGTACCAGGACTAAAATTCAACCATTTTCAATTCCAGCGATAAAACGGCTAAAAGCCAAGTTTCTGTTTTGAGCCGCCATGATTCATATTTCACAAAAAATTGAAAAGTTATAATCCCGTTGTATCAAAGGGAAAGAAAGTCCTGTTGAATTGTAAATATTTTCTTTCTTACCCGACGCCGGGTATCAAACGGTAGAAATAATAGCTATTAAATCCTGAAGACTAAAATGTATGAAAACAAGAGAAGGCAGATGTCATAACAGTTACGGTGACTATATTGTTGATATTTACAACTCATTATTACATAAAGTGATTTACAACTCATTATTACGTAAAGTGAAGATATTCCTTCTCTATTCCCAAGCGTGCTGATGTTGCTGTCGCTGCTCTCACGGTCACCGAACGTCGTGAGAAGGTTGTGGACTTCACTGCTCCTTACATGTTTTATACGAAAGAGATGCTGCTCAAAAAGGTGTCTTCAGATGTATCCGTCGACCTCCTGCAGTTTTCGAATCCGTTTCACAGAAACGTTTGGTTGGCTACAGTCGCCAGCCTGGTGATCATTTCTGTCGCCGTGTTTGTAATCAACTACTTCAGTCCTTATGGATACAAAACCGAGGATGGAACAGGGACGGCGGCCGAATTCAGCTTCTGCAACAGTGTTTGGTTTGCTTTGGCTTGTATGCTACAACAGGGAGGCGATAATACACCCAGGAACTTGTCAGGTGAATGCAGATTCTTTCTTAGCCCTTTTTAGCCCAGGTTTCTTTCCTGAATCTGAGAGGCGACGTTGTTCTCGATTGTCAACCAATTTCTGAAAATTGGGTGATAACTTCACGAAACTTGGAAATAACGAAATCACCTTCTGTAGACCTGTCATCTTGGACGCGCGGTCTCCAAAATTTCCATTTCCCCAAACCTTTTAAAGGTCAGTCAGATGGACTCAAAAATGCTATATAATTACGTTCCGTGGCAAATTTTCCTTGAAAAGTTTGTTGATAATGCTTGAAAATCTTTAAAAGTTTTGATTGTATCCTAAGTCCTTGGCACCTCTAGCAGAAGCATAAGGCCAACACCATTGTTGTTTTCTCATTAACAAACTGAGGCTTTTGCGTAGACAGATGGGCACCCATCTCCGACTCTTCACCAAACCCACAGATGTGAAGTAGAGTAGAGTACAGCACAGGGAGCTGCACTCCCTACTCTTCGCAATCAGCGTGTGGGCTCTTTTACGTCCCCTACCAGAGTAACGCTGGAGATGAACGAAAAGAACTGACTTGTTACACATATTAATTGTTTACGTTTCATTATCAAATAAATTTAGGTCGTGTTCTTACTGGATGTTACTGGTTTTGCATTCTTATCTGGGTCTCATCATATACTGCCAACCTGGCAGCTTTCTTCACCGTGAAAAATACTGAGCTCTCAATAAAGAACCTTGATGACATCTTAAAATCATCCTACAAAGTGGCAATAGTAAAATCAGGAAGTACCCATGACTTCTTCAAGTCCAGCCAGTATGAGAAACACCAAAAGATTTGGCAAAGAATTCAAACATTTGATGGCTTCGTCAAAAACACAGCAGAAGGAATTAAAAGGGTCAGAGAAAAAGACAAGATGGTGTTCATCACCGATGGGCCGATTCTCCAACATGCTGCTAACAAGTTACCTTGTGATCTTACTACAGGTAAATTAGTATATTTTGAAGTTACAATAATAATAATAATAATAATAATAATAATAATAATAATAATAATAATAACAACTGTCTGAGCTTATCGTCCTCGCTAAGTACAGCAAGGACGCAGCTCTACAAGGTCGAACCGAAAGCATATACATATACAAGGCGCCTCTGGCAGGTGCTATACGGTCCATGTATGACCTTGGAGCTCAGCCTACAGCCATCTCGAAGAAGCCGTATGTTGGTTTTTCCTGAAGGAGGAAAACCGGAGTACACGGAGAAAAACCCTCCGAGCAGGGTCGAGAACCAACACAAACTCAGCCCACTTATGGCGTCACCACCGGGAATCGAACCCAGTGCCACAATGGCGGGAGGCGAGTGCTCTCACCACTACGCCACTACGCCATCTCTGCTCTCCTAGGCAATGGACAAATCTTCTCTTGGAAATGCGATATAATTAATGGAGGGTTGCATCAGTATAAAGAGGTACGTACTCAAGAATTTATTTTTTATGAAAAGCCATTATTTATAATTCATGCATGAAAATATTTGTTTTTAAGTCAAATAAAGCTAGGATTACTTCTAAATGACGTGATAATAATCAGTAAATATTCTTGAGTTTTAAGCCAATTTATAAGTAATATGAATTTAAGTTAATTTGACAACCATGAAAGGGAGATTAGAAAAGTTACATGAGCCATCTACAAAAATAAACAGATATGTCACACAATATACTGGCAAGGCAGATAACGGTAAACACTCTCTTACAATAAGTCCAAAGGTTGAATTCACGCCATGTGCGAGTATGACATGTTATTTCTAGGCCAATGACATTTCTGCCTTTTCATTATGCCAGTCAAGTCCATGCGGTCACCCGGTTTGGTTGGCTGGCATAATTCCATTGGACAATTTTCAGATTCTTCTCTAGAATCAATCCAGAGTATTTTTTGGGGGGTTAAATAATACATAGTTTGATCAGTTTTTAATTCTACACATCACTACACTAGAAGTTGCTTTCTTCTATACTGCCTTCCAGTCCAAGGGATGTAGTCTATTTTATGCATGTATATTTACTGTGCGTTTTTCTGATATAGAGGGTTTCTTGTTGCAAATGTTATAGTTTACCCAGCCTAGTGCTGTTGAACTTTAGCAGCATATCTGCTCATTGAGATATGGTTACCGT
Organism: Pachyseris speciosa; assembly: GCA_016490735.1. Taxonomy (NCBI): domain Eukaryota; kingdom Metazoa; phylum Cnidaria; class Anthozoa; order Scleractinia; family Pachyseridae; genus Pachyseris; species Pachyseris speciosa. The sequence goes on along the minus strand of JAEMWC010000168.1, from coordinate 450,172 downwards.
TAGTGCGAAGCTCAGTGCTGTTTTGGAAACATGGAACATGTTTCTCATTGAGATTTCGTTACAAAATGTTAGAACCATTAACTTGAAGCCCACTTATGGTAACTGAAGCATTTCGTGGTTTGTTTTGATTCTTACTGTTGATCACTAAAGATTTGTTACTTTACCAGGTTTA
>JAEMWC010000168.1:440000-442500 GCA_016490735.1 Pachyseris speciosa | reverse complement strand
CTGATAGTTCTTCGGGAAATTCAAAGCTGAAGCCCTTCTCCAAATTTTATAATAATTAGGATTTCAATTCTGTAGTGATTTCTTTTATTTGCCTCTATGGATTGCTAACAAATTTAAGAAAGATGGGGTCCATTTTTCTTTTCTTCTTCATTCTGAATGGAAATTAACTGAAACTATTCCATTCAGCTAAGAGGCCAAACATCATCTTTATATAAAATGTCTGGCTAAATTTCTAGGACTTTTTGGAACAATAGTAAATGTTTGCAAAATATGATAGACTGATTAAGGATGCTATTTCATTAGTTTTGCTTTTGCCCACACAAACATCCAAGCTTTGAACTCATGAAACTCGCATCCTAGGAAGACCAGAAACATGGGAGAATCTATTAATTTGTAACGCGTTTTTCTTTGATTTAAAGAGTCGGATGTCTAACTCGACAAGGATGTATGCGTCATTTAATTAGTTCTGGTGGAGTGTGAAACTAACGCCAGGACAAAGGTTTTATTCGTGTTTACGGTGGTGACACCGTAAATTCATTCAACATTTTGTTTCCCTGTAGAAAAGCATTTTTAATGTGTCCATACTCGACTACATGTTGGGCCCAGCATTGCTGGAAGATTTTGGCAGACAGTTTTGGTAACTTTTTCACGGGCCGTCAACAACAGATGATGGACATGTCGCTGATAAAACAAATATGCAAATATGCAATCGTTTCTTTTCGACCAGGGATGGTCTTCGCAACTAAAACACAATTCTGTTTATATTTTTAAACTCATTCAACGAATCAGAAACAATAATATGAATATTTTCTATAAAGAAGAAGCAATAATAAGTATATATAAGCCGTTAGCAATTAAGCATCGTAGCCTTCTTCTTTCGTGGCAAAAAATCTAAAGCCTAGCGTATTGGAGTCAAATAAGGTCGGAAATAATATTTTATTTATTTGCCCCAAAAGTCTTTTCTACAAAGGTTTCCATAGAATCATTAATAGGACCCGTTTGAATGAACGCTCTGACAGGTCGAGAAAAGGCCGCCAGCTGTTTACTCATAATGGTTCTTTGAAAGACCCCTTGGACGCATTTCTCCAGTTCCCTGAGTTGGTGTGTGAAAGTTCCCAGAGAGTTAAACCACGTGTATAATCGACTAGAAATAATGATGTAAGTTTTTGGCTAGCCGCAATTTTATGCGCTCTGCAGAAATTAAAAAAACTGTCTCTCATTTCGTTAACATATACAAGGGTGCAAGCTAAGATATAATTACAATCTTTTCTTAGAGCGAAATTCGATTGTCAAAACGTAAGTACAATACGGAATCCCCATGTAAAATCCGATGTTGATCATCGTCCGTACGTTAATTTATTCCAACTCAGGTGGAATGAGAAGCGTTTGTGCATCTTAATAAAAAGCATTAACGACACAATGGAATAACACACCAGGGTTCTTCTGCAATGACACTATCCCAAAATAAATAAATTCGGCTTAAAATTTTGGGATCCACACCTCAATTTCTCTCCCGAAATAATGTCAACCAGTTTTGAAGTCTTTCAAAAGAAGAAGAGTCAGTAATTTCAGCTGAAAGTTCGATCAAGGATACCTGGATCCCCAGGTATGCTATATACATAACCCCCTTATATTCTGTAATTCATTATGGCAACATATAATGGTTTAAAACAGTGACGAAGTTTAACTTTGCTGGCTTTGCTGGAAACCTCAGCCAGCTGGACATTTTTCTTCCATTAAGGAATTTCTCGCCTTTCGTTACATATCGTAACTGCCTCAAATACGTATGGTTCTCAGTAACTGCCCTTTGAATGTACTACTGGTTACGTTTGAAGTGGATATAGATCAGTGTGAAGTTGAAGTCGATATAGATAAACAATACGTTAATTTATCGGAACAGATGGTAAGTTGCTCTTTCTCGTTAAGATATCAGTTAAGCTACGTTAAACTTAGAAAGCTCCAGAGATTGCAATCGTCTTGCTATGAATTCACAGATCCTAAATGGACAGATTGCTATAAGCTGCTAAATTCAACTTGCTGAATTTTATTTGTATCCGATATTGATCAGCGTCCGTACGTTAATTTATTCCAACTCAGGTGGAATGAGAGGCCGTTTGTGCACCTTATTAAAAAGTATTAACGACACAGTGGAATAACACACCAGGGTGCTTCTGCAATAGTCCGTATCACGGATATTGACGGCCATATTGATATATTAGTTTCGCAATGGAGTATTGGTCAAAAAAGGGGCAACAACATCCAATATGGCTTTGCCCGAGCGTGACAGTGATGCAAACGAAGGAGATTTCTTTAGAAATTGGGGCGTTGAAAAGCTGAAGTCATACTTATCGGCTAGAGACGTCCCAACTGGAAACACGAACAAACAAGGCTTATTAAATATGGTTATATTTGCTCGTAAATTAGGCTTGAAAGTTGTCAAAAGCGTAGAGGAAAACCAGACCCTAGTTAATGAATGCTTGAGTAAGTCGAAACTGGAAGA